>CAOKZL010002248.1:0-219298 GCA_948472985.1 Iguana delicatissima
TGTGTTTGATGTATGTCTGCAAGAACAGTAACTTTCTTTTTATCTTCATCTAATTCATGAGGCTCAAATTTCCTCACCTCTAACCAATTAGCTGTTGCTCGGTGTGCTTTTTAGAGATGACATTTTAATTAATGGGAGGGGTCTCAAACATAATCAGATCACCCTGACCCATAGGTACTGGATCTGGATCCAACTCTGCCCTGCTCAACACAAATAATCTTTCTCTTAGGATACCCAATCTGTGTATAATAGCTCTTTTTTTTTCAGTCAAAGGTAAGCATTTATATGAATCTATTAACTGCTCTTCTTCACTGACCCTGGAGGTATTAAGTGGGTCTTGAGGGCAACCCTTCTTAGGGGAATTTGTTGGTACAAAGTTTTGCTTCATACACTGACATTCTCTGTCAAAATAAACCAAGGCTGAGACTTTTAAGCTTTGGTTTTCAGACAAAGAAATTGGCCTGGAACTATGTTCTCCCAAAACCTGGGAGTTATTCAATGACAAAAGAGGCAATAGAGGTTTCTTCATTGTATCCAAAAACACTCAAGTAGGTATCACATCTAACCTAGCTAGAAGGTCTTTTCTCTTCCTAAGCATAGATGGTTTTCTATCTGAAATAAATTTTTGCACTTCAAAAAGATCATACAGAGCATTAATAAGCAAAAGGTCAACTGCCTTGATTGGTAATTGTAGTACAGTACTAAGATGTTTCCAAGCAAAGCTCAGTGTGTTCCACCGAGGAATGCATTGCCTATAAGGGAATATAGTTAAAGCAACCTTATTAACCTGAAGGGAGAGATTTGAAAACAGTGGGGAACTCTTAACTTCAGGGAACTATATTGCATCAATTCATTTAAGAAAATCTGTACCCATATCCCTTTTATTTATTGCTTCATAAACATCCAACTTACATTATCAAATGCCTTTTCAGCATTTAAAAACAACAATGTCATTTTCTTCTTTGTGAATGTCTCATTGTATTCAATACATTCAATATTGATATGTCTGCTAGGTAAAAATCCAATTTGATTATTATGTATACATTCCGTCAGGGTTCTTTTGAGTCTTTTCACCAATATAGATGCAAAGATTTTGTAATCAATATTTAGTAAAGATATTGCTCTATAGTTTTTCACCTCAAGAGGATCTCTTCCTTCTTTGGGAATAAGCATAGTGTTGACCATTGTCCATGTTTGTGGAATGCTTTAGAATTTGATTGATTGTTTCAAGGAGAGGTGATGCCAATACATCCTCAAAAACTTTGTAATATAATGCTGAAAAGCCATCAGGACTGGAGTTTTATCTATCTTTAACTTCCTTATTGCTTGAACAAGTTCTTGCATTGAGATCCTCTGATTTAGGGTCTGTTTCTGAGATTCTGTTATTTTCAGAGGTTGTTCTTTGTCAAGATACTTCTATAATTTCCTGCCTATTTTCCTGGATATGGTCTTCTTGGTATAATTTAGCAAAATATCTCTGAAAGGTTTCTTTGATATGGTTTTGTTTAATTAGTATCTATCCCTCAAAATTAATTTGGGAGACTGTTTCTTTGCTTTATCTTTCTTAGTCTGTAAATTAGCCACTTGCCAGGGTTTTTTTGCTTGTTCAAAATTCCATTGTTTAATGTATCTCAGTTTTAGTGCTACCTCCCTGGCTGTTAAATCAGATAGTTGCTTTTGCAAAACTATTATATCTTTGCTAAGATCTTCTCTTCCTGGAGTATCCTTCAATATTTTCTCTTTATCTTTTGCTCTTGTTATTGTCTCTTCCTTCTTAAAATTATGTTTTGTTTAATAATGAAGCTTCTCATAAAGGCTTCCTCTGTTTCCCAGACAACATCAGATGGACTTCCTTTATTTAGATTTTCAAAAAAGAATCTTATTAACTCTTGTTTTGCCTCTTTAATAATTCTTTAATCTTTAAAGATTAAGTTGTTCAGTCTCCATGAATATTCTGGTTTGTTGTGTTTCAATTTTAATAATATTTTAATAATAACAACAACAACAACAACAATAATAATATTTTAATAATAATATTCTTTACTTTGTTGAGTAATGTCTTTGATATTAATACATATCAGTCCTGGACTACAATTGGTGTCTGTTGGAATAAAAGATAAAATCCTTAGCTTTCCCATGTTTATACCTCCAAACATCAATTAGTGATAAGTTCTCAGCTAATTCTTGAAAAGGTTTGGGTAATTTCTCTTGATTTTTTTCTTGTTATCTATTGGATTTTTATCCAATTCCTGTCCTCCATCCAGATCATATCTTGATATTCCAACTCATTGACTTTTTCATTTAATCTCCAAAAAACCTCTTGCTTATTGTCCTGAGGTGCGTATACTCCCACAAATAGATATTTCAGATCTTCAATTTGTATTTTAATTGTGATGTATTCTCCCTTTGAGTCGTTAAATATTTCTGCAGTCTGATTTTTTTATTTACACAAATAGCTATCCCTTTTTTTTCCTTTTTGTGTTGTACAAAGCAAAACAGTTGCCTAATTTGTTATTCTTCAGGTAACTATGTTTTTTTCCTATTATTCTATTTTCTATTATGTTAATGAAAATAATATCAAGCTTCTATTTTTTCTAAGTAGTGGAATACTTTCTTCCTTTTAACCAGAGTGTTAATACCTTTCATGTTCCCAGATAATATCTTGATAGTCATTTCTTCTATGTTTATTTAATATTTCTTTTTCTCTATCCTTCTTTTCTGTCCTCTTCCTGTATTTTCCAATTGATTCTTAAGAGATTCCTTCCATTTTTCCAAAAAGTAATACCTCTTCCTCTTTACTTATTTCACCAGTCACATCTTCAGGTTCTTCTTCTGTTTCTCCTTCTCCTCCTTCTTGATTTATCTCAGTAGTAGATGCTGAATAGGCACTGCCTTCTGCTTAAATACCATTTTTATTCTACCCCTTTTTTGTTTCTTCTGCTCCTGAGTTCCATTTCCTGACATTATTTGATTGTTGCTATCTGATTAATCTGAGTCTTGCAAATGACCAAATTCTTTAAAAAAAAATCTTTTGCCTTCGAAATTGTATTTATTAGAAATCTTCTGTGGTGCATCCTGAAGGACACGCCCTTAATCCTTTCTCATTTATACTTTATTTGTTTCTGTTTCAAATATTCTATCAATTCCTTATAGTCTCTTATTTTATACAAGACCTGAGAAGGACCTCTTTGAAAATTTGTAATTCTTTCCCTTCAACAATTAGCTTATTTTTCTAGCTTTGTTAAAGAACAAGGTCTTTAACCCTGTCCCAAACGAAATAAATAACTCTATCACTTGGAAGTTTTTTGTTTGTAGCTGTTACAAAATTAATCCTGAACTGCTTTTTCACTACCCACACAGCCTACAAAATCTTGGAAGGGTGAGGTAATCAGGGCCACTGGCATGTCCCTTGCCCAGAGTACTATTGTTACCCTGTTTACTGGGGGTCCCGTGAGGGACACCAAAATGTGCTCAACTATAGGTGGGGAAAATAAGCTCTGAGCACTGCTTTAGCATTACGAGAGGCAGGGTAACTTAGCAGGATCTTGAACCCTATGTCTACAGGGTCAGGCCAGTCAGGAAGCAAACTGTTTTGAAAGAACAAATGAGATCTTTATTAAAATACAGCCAAACAGTGTATGCAACTCACTCACTCTGATAACTATAGAAAATAAAGTTGGGAGTGGGATAGAGGGATTTTTCAGAGGGATGGTTGATTTGGGTGATACAAAACCTATCCTGAAGTCTGGAAGAATAGAGAGCAATGCTGGGGTTCGATGTGGCTCAGCACGTGGAGCTGAGGGGAGGCTCACCAAGCAAAGAGGCAGCAAGGCAGTCTGGAACTCGGGAGCAATCTGAGGAGGGTCTCAGAATCAGGGGTTTTTATAGGGAGAGGTGTGACTGCAAGCTATGCCATACTTGGTGAGAACAATGGATTTCAGGTGCGAGACAAAGCCTCGGAAAGGTCAAACTTTAACATGATTGAGTTAGGTCCGAATTGACAAAGGAACAGCCAGTATGCAAATGCACGATGCTGGACAGTTGACAGTTCAGCTAGTCAAGTTACCTGCTCGGGGCAGGGAGTCCTTTGTAGGTGGTGTGCATACATAATAGGGTGTTTGCCGGGAGGTCTCCTGAAGCTGCGATCTGGCTATTTCTGGCTTGCCTGTATTGTTTAGGAATATTGCAGCAATCAGCCGCTGAGCCTAGTTTCGTGCTTGTCCAGGGGCCTCACAAACACGTGGACAGGGGAGGTGGAAGGAAGCCGAATCATTGATATCAAAAGGATATCTTTATGCTATCGCCAAGGCGGCCTAGAAGCTGCAGTAACACTATGTTTGAGCAGTCAGCAACTTTTATCAGTACAGGTTCCAAAAGGGGCTCAGCAAAGGTTGGCCACTCCCAATTAATCACATACTGCAGTATTGTGAATCACTACACAACAAGGGCCTCTCTCCACAGTCCATTTGGGCATGGTTATCAGCTTTAGCATTCTATTCCAAAGCCCAGGGTTTTCCAGAACCTACTTGCAACTTTTGCATATGCAAAGCCCTAGAGGGATAATCCAAGGGAAAAGTAAAAGACCCTAGACAGCATGTATCCCTGGCCACTTATTTTATTAAACACAAACATAACGAAAATAACAAGAAAAATACAACCTACCCAAACATCTTATCCCCATTTACATTAATTTCCATCCCAACAAATCTTCCTTTTTCATCTACAAAAATCAGCTTCAAATTTAAGTCTTACATACAAAATCACCCCATTTTATTTCAAATGCATCTGAGATTAATTCTGAGAGTAATTCTTCACCTATTCTTTTTTGTATTAAAAGTTTTCTTATCTCTATTCCAAATATGAGTCTCCTGGAAATAAATAATATCCAAGTCCAATTCTTTCGATAATGAAATATCTTCTTTTTCTGAGGGGCATTAACCCCATTTATATTCAATGTCCAAAATTTATAATCTGTATTTAAACTTTAGATTAAGAAAATTCTAGCTTTGTCCCTATGTCTGTCATAGATGAGCCCTCCTCTTCTTTGTCTTGAGCAGCTAAAACAGCTACTCCCTTTTCTGAAGAATCTTTGAGCTCCTCTTCTACTTCTGGCTAGTCTATTTCTTTTTCAAGATCATCCTTAAATCTTCTAAGGAAGTCATTCACCTAGTCAATCAGATTCTACATCTTTCATTATTATATGTGAAAATCATATTTTCCAATCTATCCAGACTGAAAGGGATACTCTTTCTCTTAGGTTTGTCCAGCAAAATTTATAATTTTTCCTTTTCCTGAGGACTTGAACTGGAATTTACTTCAAAAGGACAAGTGAATCATCCTGAATCTTCCACAGTGTCTTGCAGTGAAGCTCCAAAATTTGGTCTCTGAACTTTCTAAATGAGAATTGTATTACTATATCTCTTGATGCTTTCATCCTTCTTCTGTATGCCAAATTGACTAAATATATAGCAATTATATTATGCTCAATATAATCTTCATTTTTTCCAAAATATGCCATAAAGTTTCAACTATACTTGCTTGTAAATTCTCTACATTCTATTCTGAAAGACCACAGATAAATAAATGATTTTCATTTTCTCTTTGTTCAGAAAGTGCTAATCTATCCAGTTGTTTCTCCAGCTCTTGATGTGTTCTTGACTCCATTTGGTTAGTCTTAACTTCCAGATCTCTAGGGTTTTCTTGAAAAGTCACAATTGCTTTCTTGTTCTCTTGGACACTATGAACGATGAGGAGCACCAGGAGGAGGGAACAGAATGTCAACAAGAAGGAATCCAACTTCGGCAACAGGAACAAGATCAACACCCTCAGCCTCAACAGAATGCCCAGGCAGTCCTAGAAGAACCTGCTCATCAAGGAGCCCCAGACAAGCCTCAGAGGAGGCGAGTTCTGGTTGTTGGGGACTTCTTGCTCAGAGGAAACGAACCGGCAATTTGCAAACTGGACAAACTCAATTGAAAGGTCTGCTGTCTTCCTGGGCCAACATCAACCACATAACAGAGAGAGTAACCAGGCTGGTCAAGCCCACTGACCATAAGCCCCTCATTTTGGTTCATGTCGGAACCAATGACACTGCAAGGATCAGCTTTCACCACATCACAAAGGACTATGAGCTTATGAGGACAAAGCTTAAGGACCTTGGTGCACAGGTGGTAATTTTGTTTTTCCTCCTGTTCAAGGACATGGCGCACAAAGGGAAAGGGCAATATGTCAACAACTGGCTCCAAACATGGTGCCGCTGGCAACAGTTTGGGTTTTTGGATCACGGTCTGAACTTCCATGAACGTGGGCTTCTGGCAAGGGATGGACTGCACCTCACGAAACTTGGCAGGAATGTTTTTGCAAACACTCTCGCAAGGAGGATTAAGAGGTCTTTAAACTAAGTTCTGCTGGGGAGGGAGACAATATTATTCAGGGCAAGGACTCGGCGAGTGCAGGGGGAAAAGGCCCAAATGATATTGGCCAAGTAGTACAAGCGTCCAATGGTTGGAGGAGTAGAAACTATAATGCAGAACTTGCAGGAAGGGCCCGGGGACTTAAGTCTCTCTACAATAATGCACAGAGTATGGGAAACAAGCAAGATGAACTTGAACTCTTAGTAGAACAAAATAAATACGATTTGATAGGCATCACTGAGACCTGGTGGGATGAGTCTCATGATTGGAATGTAGGAATAGAGGGGTATAGCCTATTTTGTAGAAACAGACAAACAAGAAAGGAGGAGGAGTAGCCTTGTATGTCAAGGATGTTTTCATCTGTGAAGAGATCCATGACTTAAACCCAGAAAGCCAGGTCGAGAGCATCTGGGTAAGAATTAAGGGAGCAAGAAACAATAGGGATATTCTGATGGGGGTTTACTACACAGCTCCAACCCAGGCTGAGGACTTTGATGACGCCTTCCTCAACCAAATGACTGCACATTCAAAAAGAAGAGAAACAATAATAATGGGAAATTTCAGTTACCCAGATATATGTTGGCGGTCAGACTCTGCCAAGACAGCAAGGTCCAGCAAGTTTCTTGCTTGTCTTGCAGACAATTTCATCGTCCAGAAGGTGGAAGAGGCCACAAGGGGATCAAATATTCTGGATCTGATCCTGACCAACAGGGATGACCTTGTTAATGAGGTAGAAGTGGTTGGATCTTTAGGGGGGAGTGACCATGCCCTATTGGAATTTGGCATTCAGTGAGAAGGAGAAAATAAGTGTAGCCAGACACTCATTTTAGATTTTAAAAAAGCAGACTTCTGTAAACTTAAGGGGCTGCTGGCTGAAATTCCGTGGTGAAGAGTAGTGAAATAGAAAGGAGTTCAGGAAGCACGGGAGTTCCTTAAAAGGGAGATACTGAAGGCAGGGTCTAAAACTGTGCCAATAAGGAGGAAAAATGGAAGGCATCTGAAGAAACCAGAATGGTTGACTAAAGAACTCTCAGGTGAGCTAAGTGTTAAGAGAAACATGTACAGGAAATGGAAGAAGGGGGAAACCACCAAAGAAGAATTTAAGCAAGTAACCAGGAGATGTAGGGAGAAGGTCAGAAAGGCTAAAGCACAGAACGAACTTAGGCTGGCCAGAGACATTAAAAACAATAAAAAGGGCTTTTTAAAATATGTCTGCAGCAAAAGGAAAAAGAAGGAGACAATAGGGTCGCTGCACAGAGAAGATGGAGAATTACTCACAGGGGGAAGAGAAAAGGCAGAACTACTTAACACCTTCTTTGTCTCAGTTTTTTCCCAGAAGGATAAAAGCACTCAACCTGGCGATTGGGGAGCAGATAAGGAAGCAGGGGAAATGAGGCACATAATAGGTAGAGAGGTGGTACAGGAAAACCTGGCCACACTGGATGAATTCACGTCTCCAGGGCCAGATGAATTGTATCCTAAGATATTAAAAGAACTGGCAGAGGTCATTTTGGAACCACTTGCTATAATCTTTGAGAAATCTTGGAGGACAGGAGAAGTTCCAGCAGACTGGAAGAGGGCAAATGTTGTCCCCATCTTCAAGAAGGGAAAAAAAGACGACCCAAATAATTATGGCCCAGTCAGCCTGATATCAGTACCCAGAAAGACCCTGGAGCAGATCATTAAGCAGTCAGTTTCTAATCACTTAGAAAGCAATGCAGTAATCACAAGAAGTCAACATGGATTTCTCAAAAATAAGTCATGCTAGACTAATCTTATTTCTTTTTATGATAGAGTTACTAGCTTGATAGATGAAGGGAATGCTGTGGATGTAGCATATCTTGATTTCAGTAAGACCTTTGACAGAGTTCCCCATGACAAAGTTCCCCATGACGTTCTTGCAAAGAAGGTAGTAAAATGCGGGCTGGACAGGCCTACTGTCAGGTGGACCTGTAACTGGTTGACTGACCATTCCCAAAGGGTGATCACGAACGGCTGCTTTTCATCCTGGAAAAAAGTGACTAGTGGGGCGCCACAGGGTTCTGTCCTGGGCCAAGTACTGTTCAATATCTTCATCAATGACTTGGATGAAGGAATAGAGGGCATGCTCATCAAATTCGCAGATGACACCAAATTGGGAGGGGTTGCTAATACGCCTGATGACAGGATCAAAATTCAAAAGGACCTGGACAGATTGGAGAGCTGGGCCAAGGCTAACAAAATGAATTTCAACAGAGAGAAATGTAAGTTCCTACACTGGAATACAGAAATATAGGATGGGGGACATGTGGCTGGATAGCAGTACGTGTGAAAGAGATCTAGCAGTCTTAATAGACCACAAGCTGAACATGAGTCAGCAGTGTGATGCGGCAGCCATGAAAGCCAATGCAATTCTTGGTTGCATCAATAGGAGCAGGGTGTCTAGATCGAGGGAGGTACTGGTACCACTCTATTCTGCTTTGCTTAGACCTCATCTTGAATACTGTGTCCAGTTCTGGGCACCCCAATTCAAGAAGGACATGGTCAAGCTGGAGCAAGTCCAGAGAAGGGCAACCAAAATGGTGAGGGGCCTGGAAGTCATGCCCTATGAGGATAGACTTAGAGAGCTAGGTATGTTTAGTCTGCAGAAGAGAAGGTTAAGAGGGGACATGATAGCCATGTGTAAATATTTGAAGGGATGCCATGTAGAAGAGGGAGTGGGCTTGTTTTCTGCTGCTCCAGAGACCAGGACAAGGAGCAATGGATTCAAGCTGCAGGAAAAGAGATTCCAGCTGAGCCTCAGGAAGACCTTCCTGACGGTTAGGCCTGTCCGGCAGTGGAATATGCTGCCTCGGAGTGTAATGTAGTGTCTTTCTTTGGAGGTTTTTAAGCAGAGGCTGGATCGCCATCCATCTGTCGGGAGTGCTTTGAGGGTATTCCTGCATGGCAGGGGGCTGGACTGGATGGCCCCTGTGGTCTCTTCCAACTCTACATTGCTATGATTCTATGACTGTATGACATCAACAGTTGTTTTTTCCATCATCTGTTGGATTTCTGTTACTTCACCTGACAGTTGTGTTTCCAAGTCATCCATTTTATTTTTCCATCTTGTCCATCTTATTTTCAGAGGATAACTTAAAGTGACTAAACTCTGCCATAAATCAAGCATAATAACCTAGCAACTTGCTTTCTTCAGCTAAGTTGTTTCTGGTTTGCTTCTTCTGTTTTGTTCTGGAAGCCATCGTTATTTTATAAAAGGAAAAAAATTAAAGTGTACAGCCAAATTCTATCTTCTTGCAATAAAAATACTACCAAGCCATCAATTAGTCACTGTATTCCTTCTTCTTTAGTTCTACCAAAGAAGCCTGTCTTCCAAAACATAGATAAAAACACTAGTTCATCCAAAACATTCTAAGGAGCATAGAAACTGGCACATCGCCAGTCAACATAGAAGTTGACAAGAATTCCTTTTTTAAAAAAGATTTTCATCTAACTGTTCCTACAAGCATATAGCGGATAGTTTTTTAATTACACATATATATATATATATATAGTCCTTGTAGCAAAATTATATAGAAAAAAATAGAAAGTACGAAAATCCAAATAAGCAAAGCAAATCTTCTCAAAATCCAAATCAAAGTCCTCAAATACAGAGAGCAATAAAAAACAAAGAAACAAAGTCTTTCTCAATTAAGTCTTAACCAAAAGTTGTGTCCTTTAAAGACAGATGAAAGAAAAGATTGAGGTATTTAACTTATCTTTGCCTTAGCAAAGGGAGCAGGTACTGTCTCTTTAAAACCCTCCATCTCATGAGAGGGCAATTAAACATTAGGGGAACAGTTACAATTGTAGCAAACAGGGGCTCCTCGCCTTTCTCCACCAAAATTGATATGATCAAAGCTTGATCTTGCTGCAAGAGGTCTGGAAAAGGCTAATGTGGCTCCTCCAGAGTGCGTAATTTCTTCTCCAGCCTTTGAATCCCCCATGACAGCTGCTCCATTCCTAAGTGAACTGCTTGCAGGTCCCAATTCAGCTGATCAGAAGATCCTCCAGACCCTCCATGTATCAGAGGGTCTACTGCTTCACAGGAGCATGATGCCTTGGGCTTTACAATCTAGCAATCTAGATCATGTCCTCCATTAACCCAACCAGAAGCTGAAACCCTATCCCTAGTCATGCTTAAATGACTAACTTTCCTTGGGTGCACAATCTGCATTTTCCCTATAATGCATCTGTCTATCATGCAGCTGAGCTCACGGCCTTCTTCAGTGCCTTCTGGATCAGTGAATTGGTTGTTCAAAGGAAGGGCAACAAATCCGACAAAGCTCTGGAATTGCGTAATTTGGCTCTGGATTCCCAGCAAGCCAAATTTACAGGACGCAGTTCCAAGACTGACCAAAAAGAGGTAGGCTCAGTCATTACCTTGCAAACTTATAGTGACTCATCCACATGCTCCATCTGGGCCTTGAGTGCATATTTATAGAGCTGTGATATCCACCCAGGCCCGTTATTCCACCGTTCTGATTTGTCTCCTCTCACTAGATACCAATTTTGGGCCTTTACCTCCAAGCCCTCGCTGCTTTGGGACTTGAAAGGAGTTAAATTTGGAACGCATTCATTTCATAATGGTGCTGCATCCACTGCAGCAATGATGGGCCTGGAACCCAAAGCTTTCCAGCAAATCAGTGTTGGAGATCATCAGCTTATCTGAGATATATCCGATCCTTATCATTCTAAGGACTTCTTCTTTGTTACATTGATTTTGCAGTTCCTAGATTATAGCTGAGGAGGCATGCAGCCATAGCTTTGTTTATTGGGCAGTGTGCCAAGCTCAAAATAGCCAGTTCAGATCCCACCCACCTCGGATTTGGGAATTTGGCTACTATTGAGTGGCAGGGCAGGAGAAGCCTTCAATGGCATGGCCTGATGCTGCTTCTATTTGAGGAGTTCCATGGGCCTCCACCTAACCAGAGGAGATGACATGGGTTGGTTGAAGGGCAAAGCCCTTATTTTGCAAACCATACATGAAATGTGCGTTATACAGTCATCTTGGTACATAGAGCTTGGTCTGCCATAGTTCCAGGCAAGTTTGGCCAAGTGAGGGCAACCCCAGGTGTATCAACATAGCTTGACCCAGAGTAAATAGGGAAATTTGTAATGCAATGTTGCAAGGCTTGGGTCACTACATCCCACTTCCCATAACAATATCTCAGAGGCCCAAGTTTTATAAAGCTGACAGCGTTCACCTATTGGTAGAAGGCAACCCCTTTTTCTTCTGGGACTTGCAACAGGGTGTGAAGCCCATGCTGGCCATTCTGGTGGGGGATAAGAACTAAGCTGACACTTGTTCTTATCCATGGTAGGTAATGGTGAGAGGGGAGTAACAGCTGAGTGAATGCCTATGGCACCATTTTGGTGTAGGACAGGCCTCTGGAGCTACCCTGACATGTGCTAAGACCCAGGGGATGGTGAAGGAGGTTGTCCATGGGGCTGGCCTGAGGTCTGCACCCTCATTTATAGTCCTGTGATAAGGATAGAAATATTCTGGGATATATTTTTCCAGTAAATGGTTGGTCAGGATAGCAACTCAGCCTCCTGGGTTCACCTTGGGACCTTGACGTCTTGACCAGGGAAAGATGGGGAAGAGGTCTGGGGGAGACCACTTGCCTCAGCTGCTCCTACACTAGGTCTGCCCCAGCTCCCTTTGCTCTTCTCTGAAGATACACCTAAATAGACTGTCGATCAAATAAAGCTGCTCGTGTTTAACCTATGCCTTGCTGTGTAGTTTTATCATTTCATGAGTTAGTCAACAATGCTAAAGGAGCTTGCAGAAGTAATCTCAGAACCACTACCAAACATCCCAGCAGATTGGATTATGTGTTTGAAGTGTTAAAAAAAAAAAGGAACTACCAACTACCAACCAAACAGCTTGACATTAATACCAGGTAAGTTTTTATAAGAGATTGTTAAACTGTCAGTCTGTGTACTCTTAAAAAAAAATGTGGTGATTCTTAAGAGCCATCATGGGTTTCTCAAAAACAAGTCATGTCAAACCAATCTTCTCTCTCTCTCTCTGGATAAAGTTGCAAGCTCGTCAAATAAAAAAAGAAATGCTGTGAAATCTTGATTTCAGTAAGGTTTTTGGAAAGGTCTCCCATGATATTTTTGTACTATGAGCTAGACAGTATTACAGTTAGATGTATATGTAACTGCTTGACAGATTGAACCCAAAGAGTACTCAGTAACAGCTGCTCTTCATCCCAGAGTGGGATGCCTCAGGGTTCTGTCCTTTATTTGGTGTTGTTTAATTGCTTTACAAATGACTTTTATTATAGAATTGAAGACATACTTACCAAATTTGCAGATTATATCAAATGAATGGGGGGATAACTAATACCCCAGGGGGCAGGAAGAGAATTTGAAATGACCTTGACAGATTGGAGAGCTGGGTCAAGACTACCAAAATGAATTTCAACAGGGAGAAATGTAAAGTACTACATCTAGACAGAAAAAACTAAATGTACCAAAATAGGCTGGGTGACATATAGCTTGAAAACAGTACGTGTGAAAAGTATCTAGAGATATTAGTAGGCCACAAATTAAATATGTGTCCACAGTGTGAATGGAGCAACCAAAAAAACCAGTGCAGTTCTGGATGCACCAACAGGAGTATAATGTCTTGATTGAGAGAAGGAATAGTACCACTCTGTTCTGCTTTGGTCAGATCTAACCTGGAATACTCAGTCCAGTTCTGGGCACCAGAGTTTAAGACAGATATTGATATGCTGGAACATGTCCAGAGAAGGGTTACCAAGATGATCAAGGGTCTGGAAACCAAGCCCTATAAGTAAGGATACCCCAACCAAATCTTCGAATCTTTGAATCTTCGGCAAGGTGCTAAAATAGGCAAATTGAATCTTTCAAATCCACCAACTAAATAGTTTGTTGAAGACTGGGACACCTGAAAACCTGGGAGACTAGACACAGAAAGGGAGATGGCAAGTAGGTGAGTTTTTCCCTTGGAGCAATAATGGCCTTTGCTAACAATTTCAGAAATTACATCTGGGGTTGTATTCTAATATATTTAAATTGAACATTTAATATTTCAGTTCAGCACTATTTTCTGTGCTGAAAATCAATGACATGTATCAATGCTGGGATCAGAGGGTCTGATGCCTATCAGAAATAGTGAGGCAGAGGGCAAGGTCACACAATCTCAGCCAGTGATTGCCACAGGTAGGCTAGTATACCTCCTTCCACAAGACCAGTGCCTGGTTGTAATAGAATGAGAAGTGAGATGTCTGTCATGGTTTCTCATGAGACACATGACAAACCATATGTAGCAGAAAGGAAAAATTGTTTTTAAAAATTGGTGCCTCTGGGGCCTGCCAAAGGCTTGACTGGCTGGAAGGTACAGTCTTCTTGAGATTTCAAGGACAGCTGAAAGATGCCTTTGCATAGCTATGCAAAGGCATCTTTGCAGCTGTCCTTGAAATCTCAAGAAGACTGTACCCTTGCAAAGCTCTTTCAGACACAATTCTGGAGTTTGTAGTTTTACAAGATGTCACAGCTTTCTCTGCCAAAGTGTGCTAATGCATCATCAAACTAGAAACCCCAGGATGCTATAAGGAGCTATGCAAAGAAAATTCAGTTTTGACCTGGATTATCTCTGTACTGTAGTATGTGGTCCTATTTACACATGGATTAATCCACATTTTTCTGCCCATGTAGAAAGGGCCTTCATGTCATTTTCAATCCGAGGCAAAACTATGACAATTGTCCTGGCCAGATTTCTTCAGAGGGAGATTTGCCTTTGCCTAGGCTTTTGCTAAGGCTGAGAGAGTGTGTCTTGCCCAAGATTATCCTTCTTTCCCTTGCTTTTTAAATCCTTTTTTTAAAAAAAGGATTCAAAAGATTCAAGATTCGTGAGATTTGTAGATTCTCAGAACCTTCCAAGGATTAGGATCCAGATTCAGATTTGGAAAATTCTGGATTCATCCCATCCCTACTTATAAGGAGTGACTGAACAAGCTGGGTATGTTTAGCTTGAAGAGGACTGAGAGGTGACATTACATCTATCTTTAAGTATCTGAAGGGATGTCATGCAAAAGACAAAGTGAGCTTGTTTTTTACTGGTCCAGAGACTTGAACATGAACCAGTGGGTCCAAACTGCAAGAAAAAAGATTCCACCTTAAGATTAGGAAGAAGTTTTTTACTGTAAGAGCTGTTTGTGAAATAGATTGCCTCACAGGATGGTGGTCTTTCTATCTTCAGAGGTCTTTAAACAGAGATTGAATGGGTATTTTTCAGTACCACTTTAGCTATGTCTTTCTGAGTGGCAAGGGTTTGGACTAGATGGTCTTTGCCCTTCCAATTCTAATATTCTATGATTCTGTGAAAATACTGTGTCCTCCATATCTGCTGTTCCCTCAGATGTGCAGGGACTACACATGAAAAGTACACCTCTATCCCACTTTGGTGCACCTACAATAATAGAGGACAGGATAAAATAATTTGGTTCATGTATGAAATGGTTTCTGCAATATATTAATCAGAACTAGTTGGAATTATAAATTGTTGGAATATGTAATTTTGAAGATATTGGATTCACGCATCCAAATTTCAGTCTGATAAAGATGCAAGAAAATTATTAAGAAGAAAAAAATACATGAAATGCAGATGACAGATAGGACCTGGGCCCACTGAAATGAGCATGAGCCTTAATACATGGTGTGAACACAAATCTTAATAGGTGGAGAGAAAGTTGGCAAATCTGACTGTTTGCAGTTTGAGGATAGAATTGTGTGGAGGATACAATTACTAAGTACCATAGCAGACAATCTACTTGGGTCAGCAGACACATTGGGAATTCTGATAAGTAGCCAGGGACAGTTTCACAAATAGTGGCATGCATGGAATGTGTGAAAGCATTCACATCACAAAGTTGATGCTATGGCTAATCACAAAGCACCTATATCCCTGAAAGAAAAATGATAAATCTCAAAGAATGGTATGTACCTAAGAATCTAAGCATAAGAAAGAACTCTTTAGAGTCTGAGCAATAAAAGACAAGAACACTGTTCTGAACCCATCATTTTCTGTGACCACAACCATTTCAAAAAAAGTAAAATGTTGAGGCTCAGAAACTAAACAGAAGGGAGAGCTGTGCAACCCTTGTCATAATGCATCTGCTGGATGGATTTTGGGTTATGTAAAGTAGTCAGAGTAGGGGAACACTAGAGTTAGAGTGCTACAAAGTATTCAAAATGAATTGTTGATAGCAACAATGTATATGAAGCTTGTGTATTCCAGCTTATCAAATGGTTAATTGCTTTATTGCTAATTGCTGCAATGTATCCAGTGAATGGGGGAGAACTTGAAATGTCCAGAGATAAGGGGCATGGAATATGTTCTTGCCCCAAGGATGAAAGGTGGGTAAACAAATGTAAGTCTGGGAAATGTCTAAAGATGTGGGGTGATGTTAAATTTATGATCCTCTCCTATCAAGGCTTTGCACAGCTGAATTTGTATGTGAAAGTATGAAACCTCTGAACTCCATGTACACTTCAGTCTCAGCAACTTTGAAGGAAGTGTGTTTGTGTTTCTTACTTTGCTACAAATAAACACTACTGTCTATGTCAGAGTGCAGTTTGTGGATTGCGAGTTATCCAGGGCATAACAGGAGCAGTCTGAGCCTCAAGTGCCAAATCACATATTTGCCCATACAGAATATCACCAAATTACTCTTTGACAAAAGAAAACAAGGTGACCAGGGAATATTCTGCCACAGGGGTTGCAAATCCATGCTTGGAATTACCACTACACCATCTATAGCTGCTTCAAGCTCAATGGGAGTTCTCCTAGAGGTTCAGCATGGACAGTGGTGTAATTCAACTTCATAGGAAGAGTAGTAATAAAATTTTTAAAAATGGGTGTTACCGCTAAGGGTCCAGCTACCTTTATTAGTACTTTGAACAGAACCAGCCTGAAAGAATTCTGGCAAATGAGTTCCCAGACTAGGCTAAAAATTTTCTGCGTCACACAACCAAGTTCCCAGAATTCTTTCAAAATGGTTCAAATTCCAAACCAGGTTGAAAAGTATAGTGTGGAGGTACAGTCTGTGTGCCAGCAATACATGCTTGGAGTCATGTGTGTGAAATCATAAACAAATTCAGATGTTGAGATTTCTTACTATTCACTGTAACTCATGCATGCATCCATTATATTTAGTTTCCTAACACTTTTTATATACTTACCATTCCATGATAAAATAGAATTCTCATACATTGTTAAAGCACTTTATCTACTTTTCATTCTAAAGGCACCATTTGTAGTTTCCTTCCTGTTTAGGAGGAATTCTTCCTGGAATCTAGTTGGGAAATTAACTCATTGAATGCACAATGTATATATAAATTCTTGCTGAAGAAATCTATGCAACTGAAGTCACCTTTACAAAGTACAATGGTTATTGTATCCTATGAATGAAGGAAATCTGTTATCAGGAGGCTAAGTCTTCAGTCAAGGTGCTTCATAAACCATCTTCCAGTTGGCTCATGGTAAAAATTCCATCTCTCCCCAGAGGTATTTTCTGCTTTGAGAAATTGGGAAGCCTCCGCTTAGTCTGCTGCAAGTGCCAGAATACAATGCCAAATGTGCTCACAATATAATCAGACATTGTTTCATTGTTTCCTGGCCCCAAAATCCTGACTTCATTTATTGTCCTGATCTAATTTTGTAGTGTTTGCAAATATTTCCTCAAGGGCAAAAACTTCGAATGGGTGGTTAGTTCTCAAGGAGAATGGACTGCTGTGAGGAAAGCTGAAATGTGGTTTAAAGAGCATCTTTAACATCTGTCCTTTTTCATTGTAGCTTATACCAAAGGGTTCTTGAAATATTATTTGTGAGTCACAGTGCACCCCTGCCACATTTATGAGTGAAAAGGAGGGGAGGAGGACAAGCTGAGGGAATGTGTATTTGAATGTGTGTGCTTTGCAAGTGACTTGGAAAGTATATAACCACTGCTGAAGGCTATTATGTATCCCATATGTTAAACAGTAATAATTGCTGCTCCATTGTATTTCACAGATGCTTTTACTTTGTAATTGATGGATGGGGGCAAGCGGGAAAAGTGAAAGTGAACACTGCCTAGTGCTGGGTTGTTACTAGAATGGTATGGTATGGAGATAAATGTGGATCACAAAGTGTCCATTTTCTCTCTCTGGGATATACTGAAGAGTAGTTTTATCATCAATTGTATCAGCTTTTTCTAAAAGGTGAAAAATCCTTAGGTTAGAATAAGTCAAAACCCAACTGAGATAGTATGCCTTTTTTATGCTTGTGCTGAGAATGGGGTGGGACTGTGTCATTTAATATAGAGCTGTTTTGCACTTACTCTGTTTGGAGCTGAAGTCACCAAGTAGATATATATTATATATATGAAAGGAAAGCTGTCTATTCTTCCTGGGAAGATTTTTGCTTGGAACTACAGAACTTTACTTTTACTTTACTACATCTATTCCTACTGCCTGCAGGTGTATCACCAGAGCTGGACTGAACCAAAGAACACAGGAAGGAAAATCTACTATACAGATGTTGATGATGATGATTTTCTCACCCACCTCTCCCCAATGCTCAAGGCAGGATACATAGATTAAAATGCAACTAAGACGCATAAAACCATTTCAAATACACAATTTAAAATTCATAATTAAAAACTGATTTGGAAAGCCTGCCAGAAAGATGGGTCTTTAGTACTTGTTAAAATTCAGATAGCATGTTTTGCTGTCAAAACTTTTCTGGCAGGTCATTACACAGTCCTGGGGGTAGCTGATGAAAAGATCCTCTGGGTGACTCGCTTGTGTATTCTATTGCCAGTCTACACCTGGATGGTTTAAGTAAATGGCCCCCAGAGGACCCATGTGTTTAGGGCCGATTGCACAAGAGAGGCAATCCTGCAGGTAACTTGGACCCAAACCGTGTAGGGCTTTAAAGGTAATAAGCAGCATATTGTACTTTGCCCAGAAACTAATTAGTAGTAGAGTGATTTTAATATCAGTGTGATATGCTAACTTCTGGATGTACCTGTAACCAATTTGGCTGCTACATTTTGCATCAGCTGGAGTTTCTGAACTTGGTACAAAGGTACCAAGCCCAATGTACAGCACATTGCAAAAATCCATCCTTCAAGCTACCAGCATGTGTGCTACAATCTTTAGGTTTTCCAATTCTAGGAAGGGGTGCAGTTGGCATATCAGCCAAAGCTGATAATTTGGAGACACAGATCCAAGAGCACTCCCAAGCTTCAAACAGTCTTTCAGAGGGCTGACTTCCACATCTCTAGCCCCAGATTAGAACCCGTAATAGTAAGCAGCTCTGTCTTGTCTAGATTCCATTTGAGTTTGTTTTCCTTTATCATTCTCATTACCTCCTCCAGGCATTCATTCAGAGAAGACATACAATCCTTAGCTGAGACTGTTTTTGAAGACATGGAAAAATACATTTGGGTGTCAGATAGCAGCCCACCCCATGCCTCTGGATTGTCTCTCCCAGCAGTTTCATGTAGCTGTTAAAAAGCATTTGGGATAGAATGGCATTTTGTGGTATGTCATATAACAACTCCTTTTAAAAGGAGCAGCTATCTCGAAGCACCACCATCAGGAACTTGCCTGAGAGGTAAGACCAGAACCACTGCAACACAGTGCCTCCAATTCCCCCCCCCAGGTGTTCCTGTTCCATACGGATACTATGGTCAATAGTGAATGCTGTGGAGAGGTCTAAGAGCACCAACAGGGACACAATCACTCAATTGATACTAAGATGGAGATCATCCACTAAGGCAATCAGAAATCTCAAAGCCATATCCCGCTTTGAAATGAGTTTGAAATGGATCAAAGAAATGGATCATCCAAGACCATCTGGAATAGGAAAGCAACTGCCTTCTCAAATACCTTGCCCAAAAAAGAAAGATTAGATACTTGTCTATAATTATTAAGGTCCAGGGGATGCAGGGAGGGGTTTTTCATAAGTGGTTTAACCACTGCCTCATTTCAATAGAATGGAAAGTTCTTTTTCCTGAGAGATGGATTCATAATATCTTGTATTTGAAATCTAATTGCAACTCTTCCATGGACAACCAGTGAGGATGTACAGGGATCAAGAAAACAAGTTGTCCTCCTTACTTGACCCAGCAGCTTGTCCACATCAGCACTACTCACCAATTGAAACTGATCTAGTATAATCTCACTCACAGAGTCACCTCATTATTGACCTCTGCTCCAACAATGGCATCTAGGTCAGCTCTTGTGCAAGAGATTTCATCTGTGAAATGGTCATTAAAAGCACCACCGCAAGCTGTTGAAGGCTCTAAGAATGAGTTCAGGGACAAGGATGCCTGGGTTAGACATATCACTACCCTTAATAGCTCAGCTGGACATGAATTGGCAGACACAATACATGCAGAGAAGAAAGCTTTTTTCACGGCACATATTGCCACCCTGTAGGAACAAAGATATTCTCTATATCATTTCTTGCTGCATAGAAGTTGATTTTTCCATCATGTGCACTCTAGTCATTGTCCTTCCTGTTGGAGCAACCTGAGGATCTCTATATAGCACGACCTTGTTTACTAACAGGTTGGAGAGGACATTTTTGGGTGACCAAGTCAATAGCCCATGTTAGATTTTGATCCACTTATTAAGGATACATTAGCCTTTGAGGGAACAATTTTAACAGGTCCTCCACCCATGCAGGCGCAGGATGTAGCTGTCATGCTAGTCCTAGCCAGAAAATGATCTGTCCTTGACAACTTGGAGGTATTACCCCAAAACATAGGTGCACCCCAAACATCAGTGCCTCCTTGCAAAAGTGGGGAATGAATTAGCTCAAAGTTTAGGAGGCTTGAGAGAGGTGGGCAACTTACCGAGACCTTTCTACCAGCGTTTAATGGACTCATACAGGAAAAACTCAGTCAGAGAGTAAAATGCAAACTAAAAATGTGTTTTATTGACAATAAATTCACTCCCACATGCAACAGTTCAAACATGCACACAGTCTCACAAGAGCTAAGCAAAAAGAAGGGAGGAAAGTGGGATAGAGACTGCAAGGGATGCGGGCGATAATTACCAGATCTGCAGTGATGTGGAGAAAAGCAGCAACTTAACCTACATAAAGAACCTAAGGACAGCTCTAGGTCAGGAGATGGATGGACAGAGTGGCATTTGGATCAGCAAGAGACTGCACTGGGCAGCCTGGAATCAGGGGTATTCGTACTGAAAAAATAGCCTGTGGCAATGGAAGATATGTGCAGTTCCAGGTGCAAAACAATGGGAGTTGTGATGCATACAACCCACTAATGTTCACAGTGCTTGGTGCTATGAGGAAAGAGTCCAGCTGCACAGAGGATAGGTATAAGTCAATCAGTGTCCTAGTGGGTTTCTAGCTATTGTGTTCTTTGGGAAAACTCCAGCTTTTATTTAAGCTTATTATCCACAGGAATAGCATTTATTTGCCTGACAAATTTCCTGGAGGGTGTCTTAGGTTGACCTGCCTTTCTTTCTCATGTTCACAGTCAGTCTTTCCCCTCTGTTGGTTTGACCTCCCAGTCACCTTTAGGTTTGATTTTGATGTCAGTGCCAATTAAAGTGTGTTGCCAATTAAATATGATGCCAATTAGATATGGTGCCCATCCAAACCGTATCAGTATCAGACCCACACGTGGGGCCCTTACAGAGATATTAATCACTTTTGCCCACAGATCCATATATTCTGAGCTGAAACTGCATCAAGGGTGTGGTCTGTTGAATGTGTAGGTCCTGAAACCAATTGTGATAGGCCCATGTTTGTCATGGATACCATTAATTCCCAAGCTGCACCTGACAACTGCCCTCCAACAGTATGTTGAAGTCACCCACAAGCAAAATTCTGGGACACTCCAACAAAAGCCCCAAGACTAGTTCTGCGAGCTTGGCTAGGGAGTCTGTTAGGCAGTGGAGTGGATGGTACAGTCTATCCCTGGCTTACAGACACAGGTATACACACTTGATGTGGCTGAAGTTCCAATAGGTACTCTGGTCAGATTAAGATGGCCTTTATAAACCACAGCTATCCCTCCACCAGCACCCATGTTCCCTCACTGCTAGCACAGGACCTGGCAAGGACAGCCTGAGCCCATGTCAGGCCACTATCATCCCCCAGCCAAGTTTCTGTGAAGTATGCCAGGTCAGCATCTTCATCCTTGAAGAGATCATGAGTTATATGTGTTTATTTTTGACTGACCTGGCATTACATAAGAGTAAGATGAGGTTTTGTGGGTGGTCTGGCTCACTGTCCAAGTTCCTAAGGCTGGCAGGGTGACTGGAATGTGAGATAGGTATTAAAAATCTCTGTCTCTCCTTCCTTTAAAAGAGCACGTGACCCTGCCATCGCCATACCTCTCCCTGCCCTGTACAACTTGTATTGCTACCCCAGTTTCCTTTATCATTTTCTTTAAAACCAGAAAACAACATGACAACTCTAAGACAGCACTTAATGCAGTGTTACCAATCAGTGGGAATGGTTCCCAGTCAATTGGGGATGATTAGCTGGCTAGTCTGGCAGAATCTTACTGACACTAGAGTGGTGCTTTGTAGCCAGCTAGATTGTTCTAGGATGGCAATACTCCCACCACCACTCAGCCCTTCAGCTGGCCCTCTCACTACTTGCTGGCTCATCAGTCCCACAAGAGTTGGTTTCCACACAGTTTAACAGAGTGCTTCCTGACCATACTCTGGCCCCGGCCCCGGCCCCACTGGTATTACTCCTTCAGTGGCAGGCTCACTATCCAGGCAATTCTTTATATCCCTGTAATGGCAGGGGGACAGGTGAAGGTTGTTGTGGTTAGCCAGTACCTGGAGGCTTGGTTCTGGTCCTGCAGGGGAGTAGCAGTTCTTCTTTCAGATGGCAGGAAGCAGCTCTCCCAGAGGGATGGTAGCAGACATGAAAATGCTGTCTTTTCTTAGTATGCTGGTTCTTTCGAGCCACTCAGGCAACCCCTATATGTCAAGGCAGGGGAACAGATGAGGGTATGTTATTTTTGCTACCAGACACATAACAGTGGCCTGGAATATGTTGTTGTTCACAGAATCATAGACTAATAGAGTTGGAAGAGACAACATGGGCCATCCAGTCCAACCCTCTGCCATACAGGAACAGACATCAAAATACTCCCAACAGGAGTACTCCACACACTCTGAGGCAACATATTCCACTGCTGAACAGTTCTGACCATCAGGAAGTTCTTCTTGATGGTTAGTTGGAATCTCTTTTCCTGTAGTTTGAATCCATTTCTCCTTGTCCTAGTCTCTGGAGCAGTGGACAACAAGCCTGCTCCCTCTTTGATATGATATCATTTCAAATACTTAAACATGGTCATCACATCCTCTCTTAACCCTTTCTTCTGCAAACTAAACATATCCAGCTCCCTAAGCCGCTCCTCATACAGCATGGCTTCTAGAAACTTCACCATTTTGGTCACTCTCCTCTGGACATGTTTCAGTTTGTCAATATCCTTCTTGAAATCAGGTGCCCAGAACTGAACACAGTATTACAGATGAGGCCTGACCAAAGTAGAATAGAGTGGCACCATTACTTTGCTCGATCTGGATAACATACTCTTATTGATGTAGCCAAGAATTTCATTGGCTTTCTCGGCTGCCGCATCACACTGCTGACTCATGTTCAGCTCCTAGACTCTTAGATCCCTTGCACATGTACTGTTGTCCAGCCAGGTGTCTCCCATCCTATATTTGTGCATTTCATTCTTTCTGCCCGTGTAGGATCTTACATTTCTCTCTGTTGAAATCCATTTTGTTAGCTTTGGCCTAGCTCTCCAATGTGTTAAGGTTTTCTTGAATTTTTATCCTGTCCCCTGGGGTATTAGCAATCCATCCTAATTTGGTGTCATCTACAAATTTGATCAGCATACCGTCTATTCTTTCATCCAAGTCATTGATAAAGATGTTAACTAGCACTGGGCCCACAATAGAACCTTGTGGCACCCCACTAGTCACTTCTTTCCAGGATGAAGAGAAGACATTCATGAGCACCCTTTGAATTTGGCCAATTAGCCAATTAGAAATCCACCTATCAGTAGCTTTATCTAAGCTGCATTTTACTACCTTATTTGCAAGAATATCATTGCAGTCCTTGTCAAAGGCCTTACTGAAAGCAAAATGCACTACATCCACAGCATTGTCTTCATGTATCAAGCTTGTAATTCTATCATAAAAAGAGACAAGATTAGTTGGTATGACTTGTTTTTGAGAAACCCATGTTGACTTTTCATGATCACAGCATTGCTTTCTAAGTAATTACAAATTGTCTGTTTAATAATCTGCTCTAAAAATTTTCCAGCTATTGATATTAGGCTGACTTGGTGATAATTATTTGCTTCCTCTTTTTTCCCTTTTTGAACTTGGGGACAACATTTTCCCTCCTCCCGTTCTCCCCAACAAAAGTCTGTTGGGACTTCTCCCGTTCTCCAAAAATTCTCAAAGATGGTGGTTCTGAAATTACTTCTGCCAGTTCTTTAAATACCATTGGATGTAGTTCATCTGCCCCAGAGACTTGAATTCATTTAGATTAGCCATGGGTTCCTGTACTACTTCTCTACCTATTCTTTGCTGCACTTGCCCCACTTCCCAACCTGCTCCCCACCCCCCAGGTTGAGTACTTTTTTCCTTTTGGGAGAAAACTGAGGCAAAGAAGGTTCTGAGAAGTTCTGCCCTTTCTCTGCCACCTGTTAGTACTTGGCCATTTTCCCAATGCAGCGACCCTATCAATTTCCTTGTTTTTCCTTTTGCTGCAGGCATATTTTAAAAAGCCCTTTTAATTGTTTTTAATTTCTCTGGCAAGCCTGAGTTCATTCTGTGCTTTAGCTTTTCTGACTTCCCCCTACATGTCTTGGCTATTTGTTTGAATTCCTCTTTGGTGATTTCCCTGTTCTTCCATTTGTTGTACATGTTTCTTTTAACATTTAGCCTAGTCGAGAGTTCTTTAGTTAGCCATTCTGACTTCTTTAGACACCTCCCATTTTTCCTTCTTAATGGAACAGTTTTAAATTGTGCCTTCAGTATCTCACTTTTGAGAAACTCCCATCCATCATAAACTCCCCTTTCTTTCAGTGTTCTTGACCACAGAATTTGAGCTAGTAATTCCCAAAATTTACAGAAATCAGCTTTCTTAAAGACTAGAATGTGTGTCTGGCTACACTTGGTTTCTCCTTGCCACTGAATAGCAGTTTCTAAGTCAAGGGAAGTAATAGTCCAACTGTATTGCCTTCTAGTCAGGTCTCATCTGGAGTATAGTGTTTAGTTCTGACAGTCTCATTTTTAGAATGATATAGACAAGTTGGAGCAGGTTCAGAGGAGGGCAACAAGGATGATAAGAGGTATGGAGAACCAAACATGTGAGGAAAAGTTGCGGGAGTTGGGCATGTTCAGTCTGTTGAAGGGAAGACTAAGGCGTGACATGATTGCAATCTTTAAGTACCTCAAGGTCTGTCACAGAGTGGAGGGTGCAGATTTATTTTCTCCAGGACAGCAAAAGTTACAGGAGAGTAGATTTTAACTGAACATGAGAAGGAACTTTTTGACAGCAGGAGCAGTTTGACAACAGAACCAATTACCTAAAGAAATGGTGGAGACTCTTTTTCTGGATGACTTAAAGAAGACACTGAACAGCTACCTGTTGGGGATGCTCTAGCTGGAGTTCCTGCATTGAGCAGGGAGGTTGGCCTTGGTGGCCTAACGTTACCTTCCAACTCTATGATACTATAATTCCCTGGCAGCCCATGGGTCTTTTGATTTAAAGTTGATCTTCATTTTTTTAGTGCAAATCTAAATGTGATGTGGAAATCCCAGGGGGTTGTTCCTCAGACTTATGTTGACACTGTGATTGTTTTGTGTGGTTGTTGTTGCTGTTGCTGTTATTGTTAAATGCCATCAAGTCGACTTTGACTCTATGCATGAGAGACCTCTAAGTCACTGTATCATCAACAGCCTTGCTCAGGTCTTGCAGAATGGAGCTTGAGATTCCAATTAATAGTCTGATGCTTATACTGACCATCTGGTGATGTTCCTTTCTCAGATGCAGTGAGGATGTTTGAGTGTGTCAGAAATGTTCGCAGTAATGCTGATACAAGATTAGACTTCACAAAAAGTCAGATCCTTAGTGGGGTCATCCAAGGCAGAGTGCCCAAAGAGGAGATATCTCACTATTTGAGTTGCATTTAAAGAAAATGTGCAGATTTGTGGATCAGGATATGGTTGAATGAAGGTAAAGTAATGAGTCAGATTTGCTTGGAAAATAAGACAAACTATCCCAATTTTATGGTGGCAGTTCCTGTTCTTTGAACTATCTTGGATATCTCTCTCAAATAAGGCTACGGTAAGATCCACTGTCATGTTTATAATAACATGTGATCTTATATCTTACAGAATGGTATGGTGAATGGCATGGGTATTTCATACAGAAATATCACTGTAATTGTGCTTTTTTCTTTAAAGATTAAAAATTCTGTTTGAATGTGTTTCAGTTACTTCGACTGTATCATACAAATAGAAAAATGGCAAAAGGCCATGGAGTGTTGGCAGGCCATTGAAGGAGGCTGCAGGGGGTTGTTACCATGGCCTTCTGGTCTGGTTTTTGGTGAACTAAGATATCATTTTGATATCATAATTCGGCCCTTTTTCCCCATCAGCTGAGTGTTCGTTGGGCACCGCCAGACAAGCGCGACGCTAGGCATGGGCAATAGTTGTAAAAGTACCAGATATAGCCAGTTCCGCTTCAGGGGGTAGCCACCCAAAACAGACACCTTGATTGTAAAACAAAAGAGTTCTTTGCCTGTGAAAGCGCCTCGGCAAACCGGCACTTAATGGCCGAGCTAGCCACATCTGCATACCAGCTATACCATTGTCAATTCGGTTCATAACTCAATCATGTAAATCCTGACCTTTCGGAGCCTTTGTCTCCATCCCAAAACTCATTGTTCTCGTGCAAAAACCAGACTAGCCTGTGGTCGTTCTGTCCCTATAAAAATTGTCTCACTTTGGGAGCTCTTCGGAACTCTCACTGGACTGAGCTGAAATCACTTGAAATCACTAAGCTGAAATCACTCAAAGCTCTGTTTGGACCTTCGTCCTTGCCTCACTGCCGCTCGGCTCCACAGATTTCCCTCGGTCTACTCGCCAGGTTTCCCTCCTTGTCTTCAATTGGTGTCTACAGGGCTTCGGACAGGTGGCGTATTGCTTATTTCTCTAAAACTTTCTTTCTTCTCTCTCTAGTTAGGTGTGTTTGAGTTTTATTATTTTCTTTGCTTAATAAAAACTGTAAGTATTTTGAAACTGCTTGGCTCCTCACTGAACTGAACTGGTATACATAGGACAAAAGGTCTCACTGCATTGCCCTGCCTTTCGTTAGCCAAGAGAGTGCTCCAGCTAAATTTCCCCAATTTTTGCTTGTTTGGTTTGGTTGTTTGGGAGTCTCTCGGGACTCCCAGTTTACAGGGTAACAGGGTGAGTGCACAGTTGGACAGAGCCAATGATTTTTAAAAAAATCCAAAAACAAAACAAAACCAGTTATCACAACTTCTGGGAACTAGTGGCCAAAACTGGCTTCACTGGCAAAAAGGTTGTTCCTTTTTTGCTATTTCAACATTCAATGTAAGGGAAATTACTTTTCTCAGAATTAAAAATCTCCAAAGGCCATTCTGGACTGGAAGAATTAAATAACAGTAAAAATGTACTAACCAGGCAATTATGTTGAAACAGAAACCACACCATAGCCAGCTACAAGCAGCCCTTCAGTTGACCACAGTGAGACCCTTCAATGTGAAGAAACAAATGGATCATTCCAGCAACACAGGATGAAATTCATTGGTCAGTAAATTCTAAAACAAGAACAAAAGTCTCAGGCAGTAAAATATGTCCTATAGAATAGCTGCTATGTCCTGAGGGAGAAAGGGGCACAGGGGCACAGGGAGGAAAAGACATAAGGAACTGGCAGCGCTGAGGAACTGAGTGAGGGGAAGCCACAACCACAGTCTTACCTCAGGCAAGTCCTGATCCTGCAATGTTCATTTTTTCTTAGGAATGGCAATCTCCAAGAGATTATTTTTAACACACACACACACACACACGATTTTCTTATTACCATGTTTTTAAAATAGTTTATAACAAAGATAAAAGCAAATTAAAATGCCTGCAGTTCTGTGGTCCCTAAGATAGCCAACCATGAATGTTTCACTGTAGCACTGGCAGAAGATTCAGCCCTTTGCTTCACTATTGCTGCTCCAAAACCAGAAAGACAAAGGGGAGGCATTTAAAGGATAGGTTAGGTTAGCCTCTAGTTAAAGAGACACTACCTGACAGATATCATTTACTCTTTTCTGTATTAACTAGATAGTCTGGCACTGCTATTTTGGTTTATGAAAAAAAAATAATTTCTTTATGAGAAATAAAAAAAAATAGAATTCCTATGGCCTGAGGAAGGAAAAAAATAGAAAAACCAGGTTGAAAGTACAGCAGAACAATGACTTGATGATGACATTTAATAGATACTCTTTAATAACTGAGAGTTAAAACTGTGGCCTTTTTGGGAGAAACATCTAATGTGGAAACGCTCAAGTCTTTCCTTAAAAACTGTAAGAGCTTTCAGCTGACTATCTTCAGTGTCATCTGCCACATAGTATTTATTGCAGAGACAATTTGTTGTTGTTATTGTTGTTGTGTGCCTTCAAGTTGTTTCCGACTTATAGTGATCCTAAGGTGAACCTATCACAGGGTCCTCTGTGGGGCTGAGAGTGTGTGATGCACCCAAGGTCATCCAGCTGGTTTCCATGGCCAAGTGGGCAACTGAACCCTAGTCCAACACCTAAACCACTACACCACACTGGCTCACCAACTGATAAACAGTGGGAACCTTGATAAGGGCCCCAACTTTTTTCAAGCCTTATGATTGTCACCATTTTTCAAGCGGATTAACCATAATTCTAGATTTTTCCTTTGAATCCACTTGAAGGATTTTTCATGGGCCATTAGGGACCTCTTTTCCCACCTTCGCCATTAAAATGCTGGGCTTTTCCCTCTATCCCTCTTCACATCATCTAAGGGAGGCCTCCTCAGTCAAGTCATCAGACAAGCACATTCTGAAAGGCTTCTTCAATCCTTAGTCCTCTGCTTCTCACTAAAATAATGGTCTGTACCACAAAATCTTCCAGCAGAGGTTGTTCTTGTATGTATTCTCTGTTGCCTAACTTCCTTTCCACTTCAGGCAGCTAGCAAATCATGTTGCCTTTGCCTTTGTTGCTGTTGTATTTTGGGCTCCTCTCCCAGTACAGCTGACTGGCGTTTTACTCCTACACACTATTCTTCTCTGCCCACCAGCTGATCAAGTCTTCTGATTCCCTACCACCACCAAACCCACACTCAGTAGCATAGATCACACTAATGTTACCCAAAATGTGGGTGACTCAGGGGTCCACCCGTGATGCCAGTACCTCTGTGCAAAGGTATGGAATTATTAACTCAGATTAGGAGGCCTGCAAGAGAGGGGTTACCTAGTGAGATCTTTCCGCTTATATTTACCAGTATTTCCGCAGGGAAGAACCAGCCAGAGATCCAAAAGTAAGCTAAATAGTGTTTTACTGGGAAAATTAATCACATAGACAAGATCCAAACAATCACGCAGTCACAAAAGGCTAACTGAAGGAAAAGGAAGGAAAGGTAAGATAGCAAGACTTCAGGGCATTATGTGTAATATTTATCAATCTAGAAGAGTAGCAAAGAAGCAGCAATGTGGCTTAGATTTGTGTCTACGGATAGTACATAATTGGGAATCAGAATGACAGAATGGTGATTGGTGGCAACCAGCAATCAGTGTATACTGAGCTAGCTGGCCAAAACAGGGGGTTTTTGTACATAATTTCTGCCTGGAGGGCAGGGGGGTGAAGGGCTCTCTGGCTGAGTAAACAATGGAGTTCACAGGGAGGACTATGTAGTCCTGAACAGGCTAATGGTTTTAGCATTAGGTGACAAAGGGCTAGTGGTTGCCTCACAGCTCAGTGCTTGTTGGACAGGTTTTAGGATAAAGGAAAGGTTGTTTGCTCAGAGGAAAAGGAGATAAGACAATCAGTGATTTGATGAGAATCTCCTAGTCACTATTGTCCCAAAAGTCAGAGACATTAAAACTAGTGGCAAGCCTATGATCTCTGGAGTTTATCTGGTGATTTCCTGACTATGACCTGACTTATGCCTAGAGGGGGTTCTGTTCTGCCAATCTTTTCATCTCGTCCAGCTTGGCCATGCAGCCATAGCAGGGAATGTTTTATATCAAAGCAAATTAATATATTTTGCCAATTAAACCATATCAAAGTGTGAGGATGTATCATCTGATAACAAGCAATCACCCATAAAACAAATATCAATAAAGCTAGAGTGTTCCTAAGCAGGTACTGCAGACTAGCAGAGCAGGTGTGCCCAAGGGCTCTTCCAGACTGGCCAAAAATCTCATGATTTGATGGCAGCTACATCTGTATTTGCTGGGGGGTTTTTGTTGTTGTTTCTGGTTACCAGACTGAATGTTTCTTCCCCCACTTCTTTTTTTAAATACACTGCCCATATCAATATTGCACTGGGTTTTTTTTTCAAAAAAGAAAATTAGAAATAGAAAACAGAGATAATGGGTGGGATAGGAAATGTGGATACTGGGGCAGGGGGCCAATGGGAGAAGCTCTTGAGTTCATGGGGGGCAAGGATGGCAGAAAATCCCACCTACACCAGCTGTCAACTACAGCTTGAGGGATAGAAAAGAATGGATGAAAAGGAACATACAAACCAGGGGAAACACTATGACTAGCCAAAGCTTGTGTCAAAAACCTGACTTATTTCAGGGATGACTGGATGAAGAATTAGAAATAAAAGGTTACAAGGCAAGAAATCCTAAAACAGAATGCCATTGCATTTCACAGAACTGTTTGGCTATATGAAGGAGACTGAAAAGCAGAAACCCAAATTTGAAGTGACTGAAAACGTCCAGCAGCCCACATGTTGGATGTGTGGCAGAAAAAAAAAAGCAGAGGCAACCACACTCATCAGACTGATTAAAATTACTGGAAAGTTCTAGTTTGTTCCTGTTCTTCTGTTTTTATTTTGGAGATACTCAATACATTTTTTATAATCCCAGAATAATATGTGTCAGCTCCCAGTACAATCAGAAACTTTTTTTTAATCAGCTCCCCAGTTTGCTTTATTTTATCCCAGTAAAAAATCAGAAAGAACAGGAACAAAATTTGGGACTTTTCAATCAGTCCAACTTTACAAACTCATATTAGAAAATTTCTTGCCTGATGAGTTCACCATGAATTGAGCTGTTTTGAGTAAAAATCATCCCCGCCGCCCATTATGAGCTTTGTGTATGAATTAGGAAGACATAAACAATAAATATGCCTATTCCCATCATGTTTACTATGAGACATCATTTGAAAAGGTATTTCTGAATCACGATGTAACAATGCTGTTTTATTTTGCAGATAGCATTGTTGTTTTTAATCAGATTTTAACTTCCCTCCCTTCTCACCTTCCTGTTTGTTTGTTTGTTTGTTTGCACATCCAGCTGGCCTTTTGTGTTCTGTAGCACAGCTAGTGAAAAAAAGACCTTCTGAATATTTTCTGTGGTTGTCCATTGTTACTATGGCGAACTAGCCCTATTCCGGGGTCTACAATTTAATATTTTATAAGACCTCCATGTGTCTGATATTAAAAATCACTCCATGTGTCTGACAGGGTCCCCCGGAAGACCACACAGGCAGGCAGGGCCGAATGGCCGCATTAAGAAATACCAGGTCTGACCAGTAATCAATCTGTCACGTAGCCCCAGGAGCCCTCCAGACATGCAAACCATCAAACAGACAAAGAGTTCCCTGCCCCGAGAAGCCAGCTTGACAGGATTAGCAATCCTGACAAATGCCTGTCAAGCGACAGCAATTTATGTACTGCCACGGCTTTTGACGAAGCCTGGCAGATCTAATCACACTAAGCACTCTGACATTTTGGAGCTTTGTGCTCCAAATCAGGCACATTTTGGGGCTTTGTCTTAGCTCCTCAAATCAGTGTTCCCTCGGGAAAGGATTAGCCCCCAAGGCACACTTTCCCCTATTAAAACCCCTGATTTCAAGCGGTTCATCAGATCGATCCTGGTTTCCTCCCTGCTTGCCGTCACTCCGTTTTCCGAGCGTTCCCCTCAGCCCTCCACGTGCTGAGACCTGATTCCTTGCTCTCCGCTGTCATCTCAGAATCCTGGACTACAGGACCAGGTGCAGTATCCAACCCTCTTCAAGCCCCGCTGTCAGTTTTCCGGTTTTCTTTCTTTTAGCCCTTGTGTGAGTGGGTGTGCAAGTGTGCATGTGTGCAGTGGCTTATTTTTATTAAAAATAAAATAAAAATAATTTCTATATCAATTCAGTGTGGTTTTTGGTTTGGCCTGACTTGGTAAAAATAGGGCTTTAAGATCCTGCTACGTTACCCTGCCTCTCGTGTGCTTTAGCCTGTGCTCTAGCTAATTACTATTTCCCCCATTATATTGAGTACACTGACAGGTCCCCCATGGGACCCCCAGAAATCAGGGTAACACCATAAGGAACTGTGAAATTAAGTCTCTTGGAGCATTGCGTATGGAGAAGAAGCAGGGTCTTTTATGGGGCCTTTTCTTTTTCAGGAGAGCTATTAAAATGACTGACTGTTGTCTGACATAGGTTGGAATTGTCTGGTGGGACTCAATAAGGTGCGAATATGGAAACAAAACTGAACATTGGAACCTGTGAAAGTGCAGACAGTTTGAAGGCCGCTTTTATTTTAAACTAAACAGTACAAGACACACACTCCACTTCTGATTTCAAATTTTTGAAAGTATTAGTATGGAAACCAATACCTTAAATTAATTTAACTCTTGGAAGAAGGGAATAATTGGCTGAAGGGGCCTCATAACTGACAGGATGTTCAATATTCTTATTGACATATTGTGCTCATTAATACTTCACAAATTAAATACAGACTGAAATCTTTTACATGGTGAAAGTACAAATGACACACTGAATATGAGTGTGTATATGTACATTTTACTACTGCAGCACATTATAAAACCATTAATTTGGTTCTGAGAATTTACAAGCTGTATAAAACTATTGTTGGCTCCTCCTTGTATAGCCCAGGGTCACTGAAAGAGTGCTTGAAGGCTTAACTGAAAATAGTAAGAGAGGAATATATCAAGATTTTCCACCAGGAGGTGCTGTGATATTTAGATCCCAAATGAGAAATAACGAATTACCAGGAAAAAAGCCAAAGCTGCAAGGGGATGCAGCCTTTACAAAAAGCAACAAAAGCTTTTAAATTTTTTTATTGTTATTATTATGTTCCTAAAATACCAGTTTCTCTTTGCAATGTGTTTCTTTCCTGGCAAGAGCAGACTGAGAGAACTGTGTGTACAGAGCTTCACTGTGATTATGCAGTGGCTAACTGGGTGATCTGTAAGCCACATGAATAGGATCCCTGTCATGCACAAGATAACTCCAGTCCAGAGATTCAGCTTAGAAGGTTGCAAAAGCATTATTCAAGATCACTGCTCACTGTGATCACTGCTCACTGTTTCTCACTCAGTTCCACCATCCCCTATCCCCTATATTTGAAGCGTGTGCTTCAAATATCAGAGCACTGCATGGCACCATACTACATGGCATTACATGGTATCACGTTGTGTGGCATTACATGACATCATCTAGTATACCACTCAGCTAGTGGACATGAGCCAGTCTGGATGACCTCAAGGGATGGCAGATATTTCAATGTTTTGCCCATACACAGTTTCAGAGGGGCATGCACTGTACTTTGGTGAAGATTGCTGTTGTAAGCCATTTCAGTAAAGAAGAACAAGGCTTCCCAGTCATTTTGTTGATAATTCACATAGCATCATAGGTATTGCTCCAGGATTTGGTTGACTCTCCCAGTTTACCCATCCATTTCTGGATTTTGGCCTGTGCTTAGTGCCTGTTCTGCTCACAACGATCTTAGAAATGTTTCCCAGAACTGGGATGCAAATGACTGCCTCAATCAGATATTATTTTGCTTGGCACCTCATGTAATTGATATATATGCTAGAGGAATAATTTTGCCAACTGTCACACTATAGAGGTGGATTTACAAGGCACATAATGTGCCTGCTTAGAAACAAGTCAGTACCCACCTAAATTGTCTTCTTCTGTTTGCTCCCAGGGAGATCTATTATGAAATCCATATTGATATATGCTGAAGGGTGTGTTGGGGGAGAAATGGCTGTAACACCCTCTCAGCATCCCTCTCCCCACTTATTTTAGCATAAACAGAGTACCCCTTCACATAGCTTTCCAGGTTAGATCACATAATCACAGCCACCAATAGTTCTTCCTCACAAAGTGCAATGTTTTGACAAACCCAAAATGCCCAGCTGATTTGACGTCATGGCAGTGTTGCAAAATTTTCTTCCTCAGAGTCTCGGGGACATAACTTTTTTTCTCCTTTACATCTCACTTTCTCTCTGATAGAATTATAGAATCATAGAGTTGGAAGAGACCACAATGGCCATCAAGTCCAACCCCCTGCCATGCAGGAACATACACTCAAAGAATCGCAGCAAATGGCCATCCAGGCTCTGCTTAAAAACCTCCGAAGAAAGTGACTCCACCACACTCCGAGGCAGCGTATGCCACTGTCAAACAGCTGTGATTGTCAGGAAGTTCTTCTTGATGTTTAGGTGAAATCTCTTTTCCTGCAGTTTGAATCTATTGCTCTGTGTCCTAGTCTCTGGAGCAGCTGAAAACTAGCTTACTCTATCTTCAACATGACATCCCTTCAAATATTTAAACATGGCTATCCTGTCACTTCTTAACCTTCTTTTCATCTGGCTAGACACACCCAATTTCCTAAGTCACTCCTCATAAGGCATGGCTTCCAGACCCTTCAACATTTTGATTGCCCTCCTCTGGACATGTACCAACTTATCAATGTCTTTCTTGGATTGTGGGGCCCACAATGATAGTGAGTTCTGTTTCATGTACCCTGGCCCAGATCCCAGAGGCTTTCTAAAAAGGTTTCTGATAATCATTTTCAGCTTGCCTTCTTTCTCAACTTGACTGTGAATCATGACTGCTAGCCCTAACTGCCGCGGGGTAAACATGGTATCAATTGTCTCATTTTTCTGGCTGTCCTGCTAGGATAAACATAACAACACAAGAGCTAAGAAAAAATCTTCCCCAGCTAACAGTTCAAGGTGAATTTAAACTTATAAAAAAGCTTTGTCCACCATGCTTGCTTTGGATTCAATTTGTGTGGAATATGCAAAGCTTCTAAATTACAGTGATGCATCTAAATTTCAAAGGGGCAGTTAGTACTTTCCAAAAAATGCCACCAAGTCTCTAATGCCCACTTGATAGCCTCACCTCTTTTTTCCAGACCAACCAATGCAATTTGGTTTTGTTGAAATTTCATGAAAGGTAAGCACATGGTCTCAAGCTCCCTTCTTTATCTGCCTGCAACAAGACTGCTCCCATTGCAGTATTACTAGGTTCCACCCTCACTATAAATAGGTGTGTGAGGTCTGGGTGCTTCAAAATGGGTTCATTACTGAACAATCTCTTTAACTTGTCCATGGTTTTTGTTTTGTTTTGTTTTTGGCACTTCAGGCCCCAATTGAGCTTGGAGCTTGGCTTTGTTTAATTGGTATTTCTCCCTTCTTGGCCCCCTTTTTCTTTCAACAAGTCTGACACAGGCACCATCTGTGTAAAATTGGAGATGAACTACTGGTAGAAATTGGTAAACCCCAAAAAGCTTTGCAACCCAACATCAGTGGATTTCATCTATGGCCTTTTCCGCACTTTGTTTTCGCAACGGGGCAGAGCATCCTCCAGCGAGGATGTTTGCACTTGGACGTGGACTGGGTCCGGACTACTTTCTGTAGTTCTGGACTTCAGCCCGCTCCGGAACGACCAGAAGTAGTCACTTGCCATGCTATTGAAAGACCGCTTTAAACAGGTCTTTCAGCAGTGCGGCACACCCCACTCTGTGGCTGCGCTCCGGTGTATATTTGCAGGCTCGCACCAGCTCGAGCCTGCAGATCTTCCAGGGGTGGGCTTTAGGCTGGCGAGCTTCACCGGTTGGTGGAGAGCCTCCACCAACCAGAAGCCACCATTTTTGTCCCCAGAGCAGTGTGTAGCATGGCCACGCACTTCTCCGAATCAACCTGGATCCTCTGAGGGAACACGCCAGTCCGGTAAGTAACAGAACAGGGCGTTTTCTTCTCCAAGTGCGAAAAAGCCCTGTGTTTGAGACGCAGTATCCCAAATAATCCAGTTTGTCAGATTGACATTCACATCTTGAAAATTTCATATATAAATAATGGTCTAATACTTTTCTCACCAAAGTGACATATTCTTCACGCTGTGAAGAATCTACATCATCCAGATACACCATTGATTCATAGTATCATAGAGTTGGAAGAGACCACAAGGGCCATTGAGTCCAACCTCCTGCTATGCAGCAATACACAATCAAAGCATTCCCAAAAGATGGCCATCCAATCTTTGTTTAAAAACCTCCTAAGAAAGAGACTCCGCCACACTCCAAGGCAGCATATTCCACTGTCAAACTGCTCTTACTGTCAGGAAGCTCTAAATAATGTTTAGATGGAATCTCTTTTCCTCAAGTTTAAAGCCATTGCTCCATATCCTAGTATCTCGAGCAGCAGAAAATGGCTCACTCCATCCTCCACATTACATCCATTCAAATATTTAAACATAGTTATCATGTCATCTCTTAACCTTCTGTTCTCCAGGACCAACTCCCTGAGCTGCTTCTCATACGGCATGGTTCCCAGGCCTTCTACCATTTTGGTTGCCCTCCTCTGGACACAGTCCAGCTTGCCAGTATGCTTCCTGAACTGTGGTGCTCAGAACTGGACACAATATTCCAAATGAGGTCTAACCAAAGCAGAATAGATTGTTCTAGACACTATACTACAATTGATGCAAGCCAGAATCACACTGGCTTTTTTAGCCGCCACATCACACTGTTGACTCATGTTCAACTTGTGATCTACTAAGACTCCTAGATCCCTTTCCCATGTACTGTCGTCTAGTCAGGTGTCACTCATCCTATATCTGTGCATTTCATTTTTTGTGCCAAAGTGTAGTACCTTATGCTTCTTCCAGCTAAAATTCATTTTTTTTAGTTTCGGCCCAGCTCTCAAATCTATTAAGGTCATTTTGAATTCTGATCCTGTCCTCTGGGGTTAGCTACCCCTCCTAATTTTGTGCCATATGCAAATTCATAAGGATGCTCTCTATTCCCACATCCAAATCATTCATAAAGATGTTGAATAGCATTGAGTCAAGGATAGAACCCTATAGCACCCCACTAGTCACTTCTCTCCAGAATAAAGAGGAGCCATTGGTGAGCACCCTTGGGTTCAAACAATTGGGTCAACCAATTACAAATTCACCTAGCAGTAGCATTGTTAAGCTCACATTTTACTAGCATATTTGCAAGAATATCAAGGGGGAATTTGTCAAAGGCCTTACTGAAAACAAGATATACTATATCCACAGCATTCCCTTCATCTACCAAGCTTGTAGTTCTATCAGAAAAAGAGTTAACATTATTCTGACATGACCTGTTTTTGAGAAACTCATGTTGACTTTTAGTGATCATGACAATCCTTTCTAAGTGCTTACATGCTGTCTGTTTAATGATCTGCTCTAGAATCTTTTCCAATATTGATGTCAGGCTGACTGGGCAGTAATTGTTTGGGTCCTCTTTTTATCCCCTTTTTGAAGATGGGACAATATTTGCCCTTCTCCAGTATGCTCAGACTTTTTCCATTTTCCTGGAATTCTCAAAGATTATTGCCAGCAGTTCTGAGATTACTTTGACCAGTTTTTTTTTCTCTTGGATGTAGTTCATCTTGTCCTGGAGACTTGAATTTATTTAGAGTAGCCAGGTATTCCTGTACTACCTATTTACCTGTACTGTGCTGCATTTCCACTACCATATCGTCTGATCTATTTCCCCCATTGTTTTCTTTCTGGGAGAAGACTGAGTCAAAGAAGATGTTCAGTAGTTCTGTCTTTCCCTCTTTCTCTTGTAAGCATTTCGCTATCCTCTCCACACAGAGGCCCTATTACTTCCTTGTTCTTTCTTTTGTACCTCTTTGAAATCTTTTGTACAAATGTTCATGTAACATTTCATTGATTAACTGCATGAATACTCTGGGGGCTCTGGTCAAGCTGAAATGCCCTCAATCAAGTATTGAAAGTTGTCTTCCTCTCTTCCCCTTCCTATATGTGCACTTGGTGGTACACATCCCTCAAATCTAACTTTCACCAATTCGATTCACTGTAGCATTTCGCATTCTCTTTCTGACCCCACTTCTTGCAAGTTCACATATTCCACCAGGATTTCTCTGACCAATTCACTGTAGCATTTCGCATTTTCTTTCTGACCCCACTTCTTGCAAGTTCACATGTTCCACCAGGATTTCTCTGACAGTCACGTCCATAACTGCTCAGTGATGGTGTCTGGCCTTGCTTCCCATGACCCTTCTTCAAGTGGTTCAGGTGGCAGTTTGCCCATGTGTGCCCTCATGATACTCCTGGGGAAAACATATAGTTCCAACCTTCCATCTCACATTGGCACTATGGAACCAGAGCTAGTTCAGTCTCAGCACTACCGGGTAATTAGCTGTGGGGTCACCACAAATTGTACAGTTTCCAATGTCCCCCAGACCCAAGTAAACTGGGGAGATCTGATGTCTCACTAGCCCTCCTTTCATTTCACTACCATCCATTTGGACAAAATTGACAGGGGTGTTAATTCCTCTGGCTACAACCCCATGCCCACTGCAATTGTGGGGTTCATTAAACATTGTGTACACCCTGAGTCCACAATGGCCATTATATCCATGCTACTCCTGTCCTCCAGGTGTCTTAATTTGACTGGAACAAAAAATGGTGTGATGCTCCCACTCACCATGGTCTCATTGCACCTTGGAGAAACTGCCTGCTGCTCAGTGCTCAGAACAGGCTGGGCTTTTTTCCTGCCAACTCCTTTGTTATGGTCTTGGTTCCATGCTGGGAGCTCCATTGTTGCCATTTTCCCACTCCCTGGTGCTGCTGCCAGTGCTGAATGGGTGACCTGATTCCCCCTCAGTCTCCAGTCCTGGTCTTCACCATTGTAGTTCCAGTGCTGCTTTCCTTCCATCCGGGGTCATCTTGCCACAAGCACTGTGTCTCCTGCTGTCTCACTCCACCCTGGCACAAGGCTTCTGAGTATTACTGTTTAAATCTTCTGCTTCTGCTTTAAACCTTCTGACCTTCTTCTTTGCCATCTCCATTTCCCCAGCCAAGCACATCCAAGATGCAAAACTGGTGGATCCTGCATCAGAGTACACCCCAAGATTTCTGGTTTCAGTCCCTCTCAGAAATACTGTATCTTAATAGCAATTCAAGGTTCTAAGATAGGATGTACAATGAGAAATTCCATGAGCCTTGGCATAATGTCATGTACAAGAGAATTGCAGTTCCAGAGATCTAACTTAGAAGACTGATAAAGCAAAAGGTTTATTCAGGAAACTTTGAAGTAGCAGCTGTGCATTCTGGCAATTGTCAAGACTAGAAAACAACTGGATTTTCACTGCCTCATAAGCTGTTACATTACAAGTTTGTTCATGCAAGCATCCTATTTTACAGCTAATTAAAACAACTCCTTTTCCATGCTTTTGTCCTGCCTGCCAGCTGCATAACCTTGAAGCTGCATTGATTCCCTCTTATCGAAGTTCAGTTAAAATAACGTTCCCTCATTCCTAGTGCATGGTTTCTCACTCAGTTCCATCATCACCTCCCAGCCTTGTTTCAAATATCAGAGCACCACATGGCACCGCATGGCATTACATGGCATTACATGGTATCATCTTGCATGGCCGGGAGGGGCAAAGCCAACCAGACAATACTTATAAATGCATAGGAGGCACATACTTGTCCCAAGAGCATGGTCATTGCCCTTGTGAGGGCCAATTAAAGGAACCTTCAATGGGCAGGAAGAATGGCTACCCTACTTCCTGACATAACTGGCCAGATTTCTGGCCGAATGGGAGTACACATTCCCCTCCAAGGAGTCAAAGGTGTGGTGTGTGGCAACTCAGCTGGAGGGAATAGCCTGCAAGTGGATGGTGGGGCTGTATGATAAAGGGGACCCAAGCATGGAAACTTTTGACTGTTCGTGAACCAATTTTTGAGCCCAGTTTGAAGATCTGTTTCACCATGACAAGGTGAGGGCCTGGCTGATGTCACTCAATCAGGGAAATTGATCAGTGGCTGAATACACTGAAGAGTCTCACTGCCTGGCCCCTCAGGTGTCCAACTTGTCAGAGGCAACCAAGATTGAGCATTTCCAGGAGGGAATGAAGCCCAAGTTCTTGGAGTGGGCAGTCATGCATGACAACCTAGACATCCTGATGGAATGGATATTGCTGGTAGGGGAGGTGGAGACCTTGCACCACCAGATCAATATGTTTCACTACAAACAAGGCCCACCACTCAAACCAATGGTCAAGGGGAGCAGCAGCAGAGCAGTCAGCAGGACCCAAGCAGGGAGAAGGAGAGGACAATGTGGCCGGGGCTCTGTCTATGCTGCAGATGGGAAGGACATCGTATTGCCAACTGCCCTGAGACCCCTAAGAGTGATGTGGACAAGGCAAAGAAGCCAGCCAAGACGCAGGCATTGCAATCCTTGTCTACCTTAACTCTGGATGAGAGCAGCCTATGTTCATTGGTTTTGGTTAATAACAGCCCAGACACTTTGGAAGGCAGTGGTTCTGAGCCAGCGGGAAACAGGTCTGTCCTCTCCTAAATGCCAAAGGACAGGCTTAATCCAGCAAGCACCCAGACACCATGGTGAGTGGCAGCACGATTCCCTTTTTGTGTCCATTAGGTTAAGACACTTGAGAGAAGACACAAGCATGAACTTGATGGCTATAATATACCATAATAGGCCGGCTGGCGAGCTTCAGCAGTCGGCCAAGACCCTTGACCAACCAGAAGCCGCCATTTTTGTCCCCGGGGCAGTGCAGAGCGACGAGCACGCACTGCTCTGGAGCAGCCTGGACCAGATCAGGGAGCCAAAAGACCCGGTAAGTAGCGTCACGGGGCGATTCCCTTGCCCCATGCGGAAATAGCCATTGTTTACAATGTCTCAAGGTTGTTCCCAGCTTTATTCCTTTTTCTGGTAAATACAAATTCTTTCTATATATATTTTAGAAATCCAGTATTAACGTATCTTGTAACTTTTTCTGCTAATAAGTAAAATTTAAAGTCTGTAGTTTTAATCTGTTTCTTTAATATATCTTTATCAGAATTCACATGCTTGTTTATTTAAGGAAATTAGAGAGGCAAGAAATCTTCTCCTTCTTTTTTAGTCTTTTTCTCTCAGTTCCAATATCCTGTCAAGTTTAGTTCTTGTACTTCTTAATATCTACAAGTGGAATATAGAAGAAAGAGGCAAGCATACAGATGCACGTGTAGCCAGAAAATGAAGAAGAAGAAGAAAAGGAAGAAGGAGTGTTCTATTTTGTCCCCTTTCATTCCGAATAGTACTCATAGTCTAAGTCTTGCAAGGGGTGTACATTGGGAGAATTTATTTTTCCTAAACTTTTAATGAAGGATCTTGAACTGATGAATGGTATAGCTTATAGCTAATTTTAGCTAGTGAAACCACGTGGCAGGAAAACTGATATATCGCACGCATCTTTGATATGTCCCTCTTAGTTCCCTTTGTCCAGGGGGTGAAGTCAACCCAATGCCCAGACTTTAGAATCATGGAAATGCCACACATGACATCTCCCTCTCAGCTCCTGTCCAGAGATAAGAGAAACAGGACTTTTTCTCTGCCATGCTGCACTGGAAACCTGTCTTATGAAATCCTGAGATCTGCAGTTTAGGGAAAACCATTTAGAATTCTCAGCCAGATTGTCTCACCAAACTGCAAACTCCGGAATTCCATAGGATGGAACCCTATAATTCTGTAGTGTCTATGAGCCCCTGTATCTGTGATAATTGTCAGGTCAACATGTCCAAATACTGGGTGATACAATACTGGCTTTTTTTTTAGACCAAAATGGAGTGTTCTATAGCAATACCACTGAGATGGTTGAGATCTGAGATTGCTGGAAGAGGTTCAGTTTTTACTGTCTAGGAGCTGTCCAGGAATTTTATACTTCAACTCACATCATCCCCAACTACTGCCTCTGCTAACTGCAGTTGAGGACTGTCATAGTCCAGAATGAGACTGCAAGATATAGCCTTCAATATTTTGCAATGGAAAGTAGATTTAGAAGATGTATTTTGTTCATAGAATCATAGAATCATAGAAATGTAGAGTTGGAAGAGACCACACGGGCCATCCAGTCCAAACCCCTGCCATACAGGAACATCCTCAAAGCATTCCCAACAGATGGCCATCTAGCCTCTGCTTAAAAACCTCCAAGGAAGGAGACTCAACTACACTCCGAGGCAGCAGATTCCACTGCCGGACAGCCCTGACTGTCAGGAAGTTCTTCCTGAGGTTCAGCTGGAATCTCCTTTCCTGCAGCTTGAATTCATTGCTGCTTGTCCTGGTCTCTGGAGCAGCAGAAAACAAGCCCTCTCCTTCCTCTACATGGCATCCCTTCAAATATTTAAACATAGCTATCATGTCCCCTCTTAACCTTCTCTTCTGCAGACTAAACATACCCGGCTCTCTAAGTCTATCTTCATAGGGCATGTCTTCCAGGCCTCTCACCATTTTGGTCGCCCTTCTCTGGACTTGCTCCAGCTTGACCGTGTCCTTCTTGAATTGGGGTGCCCAGAACTGGACACAGTATTCAAGATGAGGTCTAACCAAAGCAGAGTAGAGTGGTACCAGTACCTCCCTCAATCTAGACACCATACTCCTATCGATGCAACCAAGAATTGCATTGGCTTTCTTGGCTGCCGCATCACACTGCTGACTCATGTTCAGCTTGTGGTCTATGAAGACTCCTAGATCCCTTTCACATGTACTGCTATCCAGCCACTTGTCGCCCATCCTATATTTCTGTATTCCATTTTTTCTACCTAAGTGTAGGACCTTACACTTCTCTCTGTTGAATTTCATTTTGTTAGCCTTGGCCCAGCTCTCCAATCTATCCAGGTCATTTTGAATTTTGATCCTGTCCTCTGGCATTTTAGCAACCCCTCCCAATTTGGTGTCATCTGCGAATTTGATGAGCATGCCCTCTATCCCTTCATTCAAGTCGTTGATAAAAATATTGAACAGCACTGGGTCCAGGACAGAACCCTGTGGCACCCTGCTAGTCACTTCTCTCCAGGATGAGAAGCAGCCATTCGTGATCACTCTTTGGGTTTGGTCGGTCAACCAATTACAAATCCAACCAACAGTAGCCCTGTCCAGCCCGCATTTTACTAGTTTCTTTGCAAGAATGTCATGGGGAACTTTGTCAAAGGCCTTACTGAAATCGAGGTATGCTACATCCACAGCATTCCCTTCATCTATCAAGCTAGTAACTCTATCATAAAAAGAGATAAGATTAGTCTGGCATGACTTATTTTTGAGAAATCCATGTTGACTTCTCATGATTACCGCCTTGCTTTCTAAGTGACTAGCAACTGACTGCTTAATGATCTGCTCCAGGATCTTTCTGGGTACTGATGTCAGGCTGATTGGGCAATAATTATTTGGGTCCTCTTTTTTCCCTTCTTGAAGATGGGGACAACATTTGCCCTCCTCCAGTCTGCCGGAACTTCTCCGGTCCTCCAAGATTTCTCAAAGATTATAGCAAGCGGTTCCGAAATGACCTCTGCCAGCTCTTTTAATATCCTAGGATGCAATTCATCTGGCCCTGGAGACTTGAATTCATCCAGTGTGGCCAGGTATTCCTGTACCACCCCTCTACCTATTACATGCCTCATTTCCCCTGCTTCCTCACCTGCTCCCCAACCACCAGGTTGAGTGCTTGTATCCTTCAGGGAAAAAACTGAGGCAAAGAAGGTGTTAAGTAGTTCTGCCTTTTCCCTTCCCCCTGTGAGTAATTCTCCATCTTCCTTGCGCAGTGACCCTATCGTCTCCTTCTTTTTCCTTTTGCTGCGGACGTATTTTAAAAAGCCCTTTTTATTGTTTTTTAATGTCTCTGGTCAGCCTAAGTTCGTTCTGTGCTTTAGCTTTTCTGACCTCCTCCCTACATCTCCGGGCCACTTGCTTAAATTCTTCGTTGGTGGTTTCCCTCTTCTTCCATTTCCTATATATGTTTCTTTTAACTCTTAGCTCAGCTGAGAGTTCTTTAGTCAACCATTCTGGTTTCCTCAGATGCCTTCCATTTTTCCTCCTTATTGGCACAGTTTTAGACTGTGCCTTCAGTATCTCCTTTTTAAGGAACTTCCATGCCTCCTGAACTCCTTTCTCTTTCACTATTCTTGACCATGGAATTCCAGCCAGCAGCTCCCTAAGTTTACAGAAGTCCGCTTTTTTAAAATCTAAGATGAGTGTTTGGCTACCCTTATCTTCTCCTTCCCACTGAATGCCAAATTCCAATAGGGCGTGGTCACTCCCCCCTAAAGATCCAACCACTTCTACCTCATTAACAAGGTCATCCCTGTTGGTCAGGATCAGATTTAGAATATTTGATCCCCTTGTGGCCTCTTCCACCTTCTGGACCATGAAGTTGTCTGCAAGGCAAGCAAGAAACTTGCTGGACCTTGCTGTCTTGGCAGAGTTTGACTGCCAGCATATATCTGAGTAATTGAAATCTCCCATTATTTCTGTATCTCTCCTCCTTGAATGTGCAGTCATTTGGTTGAGGAAGGCGTCATCAAAGTCCTCAGCCTGGGTTGGAGCTCTGTAGTAAACCCCCACCAGAATATCCCTATTGTTTCTTGCTCCCTTAATTCTTACCCAAATGCTCTTGACTTGGCTTACTGGGTTTAAGTCAAGGATCTCTTCACAGGTGAAAACATCCTTGACGTACAAGGCTACTCCTCCTCCTTTCTTGTTTGGTCTATTTTTATAAAATAGGCTATACCCCTCTATTCCTATATTCCAATCATGAGACTTATCCCACCAGGTCTCAGTGATGCCTATCAAATCGTATTTATTTTGTTGTACTAGGAGTTCAAGTTCATTCTGCTTATTTCCCATACTCCGTGCATTAGTATATAGACACTTAAGTCCCCGGGCCCTTCCTGCAAGTCCTGTACTATTGTTTCTACTCCTCCCACCATTGGCCTCTTGTACTACTTGTCCAGTATCATTTGGGCCTTTTCCTCTTGCGTTCACCAAGTCTCTGCCCTGAATAATATTGTCTCCCTCCCCAGTGGAACTTAGTTTAAAGACCTCTTAATCCTCCTTGCGAGACTGTTTGCAAAAACATTCCTGCCAAGTTTTGTGAGGTGCAGCCCATCCCTCGCCAGAAGCCCACGTTCATGGAAATTCAGGTCATGTTCCAAAAACCCAAACCGTTGCCAGCAGCACCACATGCAGAGCCAATTGTTGACCTCTGCTATTGTCCTTTCCCTACGTGCGCCATATCCTTGAACAGGGAGGAGAGAGGAAATGACCACCTGTGTACCAAGGTCCTTAAGCTTCGTCCCCATAAGCTCATAGTCCTTTGCGATGTGGTAAAAGCTGCTCCTCGCAGTGTCATTGGTTCCGACATGAACCAAAATGAGGGGCTTATGGTCAGTGGGTTTGACCAGCCTGGTTAGCCTCTCCATTACGTGGTTGATCCTGGCCCTAGGCAGACAGCAGACCTCTCGATTGAGCTTGTCCGGTTTGCAAATTGCCCTTTCGGTTCCTCTGAGCAAAGAGTCCCCAACAACCAGAACTCGCCTCCTCTGAGGCTTGTCCTGGTCTCCTTGACAAGCATGTTCCACTAGGACTACCTGGGCATTCTGTTGAGGCTGGGAGCATTGACCTAGTTCCTGTTGCCGAAGTAGGATTTCTTCTTGTTGACATTCTGTTCCCTCCGCATGGCGCTCCTCATTGTTCGTAAGGCCAAGAACTTTGAAGCGATTGTGCAGGTGAAGAGTCCCTGTTGCCTTCCTGGTCCTTCTATTCCTCCGTTTGACATTCGCCCAAGCCTCTGTTTCCTGGCACAGTGTGCTAACTTGCTGATCTGGCAACTCCTCTGTGCATTCAGTCTTCCAGTAGGTCCTCTCTGCCCTATCCAAAAACTCCTCCCCTTTCCTAATAAGATGAAGATCAGAAACTCATGCCTCCAGCTGGCGGACCTTCTCTTTCAAGAGGGTGACCAGTTTGCACTTGGTGCAGGTGTACCCGAGAACATCTTGTGGCAAGAAAAGGAACATGCCACAAGTGTTATAGGTGACTGCAGTAGCTCCCTCACCTTCCATTCTTGAAACTAGAGAAAGCAGTACAGTACGTAATTCTAGAAAGAATAACTGGGTGTACAAGCTACGTTTGCTCTACCGAATGCCAAGGGTTAAAGTTGGAGGATTGAAATAGAGTACTTTAAGTGCACACGCCGAAGGCGCTTGCCGTTGGATGCTCATAATAAAGCTCCTCCCCCCTAGCTGGCTCCTCCCCCTCGTTAGTGAGACCATGTGCTCAGGGAGAGCACACGGCCAGCACAAAGAGACTAAACAAACACAAGCAAGTCCAAACAAACACAAGCAAGGCCAAACAAACACAAGCAAGGCCAAACAAACACAAGCAAGGCCAAACAAACACAAGCAAGACTAAACAAACAGAAGCAACAAACAGACAAGCAAGCACAGGCCCTCAAGCCTGTAAACACACCTGATTAAGAATGTCTTCACAGACCCTCTGCTCTGCTCCCTCCCTTGTTGTTTTAAAATGTTATTTTTTTATATAGGTGATTATTATCTTTTGATGATTGATCATTAGCATAAACTCATCTAGAATAAGTTAATAATGATTTATGAACCTGAGAAATTAAGTAAATAACTAAAATGATAAATGATCATCAACAATTAGTAACTATGGGATAAAATAAATGATTCAATAGTATAGTGTAAATGTTTAAATGATATGATCTGTTTGCAGTAATCGTGGGTACCAATTTTTAGTTATGTTCTGATAGTTTTTATTTTAGTTGTGTGTAGGTTAGGAGGTTTGCTGATATTTGTATGAATGTAATTTTTGTTGTTGTCTTTACTTAATAAAAAATTAATGGAGAATTTTTTTTTTCAGTTGACTCCAAGGCTTTAGAGAGGGAGCTAAAAGACTGTGAAGCTCAGTTTTCTTTTATCACTCCTCCCTGTTGAAGGACATGGTGCAGGAAGAGGCAGAAGAATACTAAAAGTGAATGCCTGGCTCCATAGATGGTGTTGTAATGAAAGAGTTGGCTTCTTGAACCAGAGTCTCGGCTTTCATGAAGAAAAAAATCTAACAAGAGATGAGTTGCACTGTTACCTTGACTTCTAAGGGTCCCTTAGGGGACACCTTGATTCCTGCTGGAATACAAATGCAAATGGAATACAAAATGCAAAGACTGGGGGAATTAGTGGAGCATAGGCCTTGGCAGAACGAAGGGCAGGATAATCCAGCGAGATCTTAACCCAATTTTTCTGGGGTCAGACCACGCAAAAACCAACCAAAGATTAAAAAGTAAGCTAAAAATGTGTTTTTATTGGGGAAATTCACTCATACATGCACACAAGATACATATAGTCAAGCATTCACATGAGCTAATTGAAGGAGAAAGGGAGGGAAAAAATTATGGCTAGGGAGGCTGAGGGTTTTGGGGGTTATATAGTTACCATTCCAAGAAGAGTAGTGAAGAGCTTGAAATGTGACTTAGATTTCTGTCTAAGGGCAGACAGGTCAGGATTCAGAGCAACATAGTGGAGTCTTGCATTTTATCTGACTGTGGCCCTTTTCACACCTTACCTCATTTGAATGTCATTGCAAAGGGATCATGCGAGAAGCCTCCTGTGAGAGGTACTCACTTCCCCTCTGCTTCCCCTCTGCACCAACTCTGTGCTGGGTGGAAGGAAGCATGAGGGCTCTGCCCTTCCTTCCGCAGCACAGTTGGATACTTTCCCAGGCTGTGCTGGAGAAGGAAGTGCGATGACCACACATCCGGAGGCTCTGCACACAAGGTAAGGGGGGGTGGGGCATGGGAAAGACGCATGATCGTGCATCATTCTCGGCAACAAGCCAAAAATGATATAATGCACGATCGCCACCTAATGGCCTTGGGAGCGTTGCACAATTGCGAGGACATCATGTGGAATGGTTCTCACAAGAACCAAGAGTTTATATGCTCACTTTTCCTCCCTGAAGGGGTATGAGTTGATTGCTCTCCTAGCCTAGTGAAAAGTGGGAGTTTCAACATAGACAATGGGGTCTGGAATGGTCTGACTGGTTTCAGTGTCTTGGTTGAGAGGGGGTTTCTGGGCTAGCTGCAGTAGGATATGCACACAGTAGGGGTCCTGGCCTCTACATCTGGGCACCTTATTGCTTTCTGATGTTGGCAGTTGATAGGATTAGCTCAGAGCCATTAAGTCAGGCTTTCTTGGCTAATTTCAGAGAACTTTTGACTTGGCCATGCTATGATCACCTCTGACCTACTCCCAGCCAGTGTCCCTTTCTCCCACATGGCCTTGCCAGCCATAAGTATAATTTATATTTTATGCCAGTTAAACATATCTGCAAATTAATATATTTTGCCAGTTAGACCATATCAAAATGTAGGGGTGTACAGCCTAGTAACAGTGCCTCATAGCAGTTGATTAGAATGTGGTGGCCAGGAATCTTGCAGATCTAATCCAGAGGGCATTAAACTGAGTTATAGGGAGATGACGATGGTATTCCAGCAGGAATAGGGGACACCAACTACTGGAGACAATAGCTTCAGTGATAGAGGAGGAATTGAGCCAATAGTACAAAAGCCTAAGATAAGACAGAAAAACAACAACAAAGAATCAGCTGGAGGAAATAACTCATGGACTTAGATGTCTCTACACTAATGCACAGAGCATGAGAAATACACAAATTAAAATTGAATTCTTGACACAAGAAGACAAATATGATTTAATAGGCATCACTGAAACCTGATGGAATGAGTCTCATGATTGGAACACAGTAATGAAAGGGTATAACTTATTCTGATTAATGACTGAGCCAAAGTATGGAAGACCTTTAAGTACTTCAATGTCTTCATCATCTGTTTTAAAGTTACATAAATCATCTGTGGCCATTAGTTTTATTTTCTTAAAGTTCAGCTGCAAACCTGCCTTTGCTTTCTTCCTTGACTTTCTTAAATAATTGTTCTAAGTTTTTGCTATTTTCTGCTAGTAGTATCAAGTCATCTGTGTGTCTTAAATTGTTAGTGATCCTTCCTCCAATATTCATACCTCCTTCCTCTGAGTCTAATCCAGCTTTACAATGTTCAATATACAAGTTAACCAGATGAGGTGACTAACTGCATCCTTGCCTGACCCCCTTGTATATTCAACCAGTTCCTCTCCTGATTTATCCCTTGATGCTAGACCCAATTCTCCAACAATGGTTGGTTCTGTTCTGTTTGATATTTTTGTGTTTCAATCATCTATGATTATCAGCATGTCCTGTTTTGGTATGTGATCAATTTCCTCCTGAGTTCTTTCACTTTCTTCTTCTGCCTTTGTAGCTGGAGCATAAACTTGGATTATTGTTTATATTGATAGGTTTTCCCTGAAGTCTAATTGACATTATTTGGTCAGACTTTGTATTATATACTTCAACTGTTTTTGCTACATCTCTCTTAACTATTAATGCCATCCCATTTCTTTATATTTCCATGGGTTTTGCATCCATGGATTCAAGCAACCAAAGTTTGACTATATTAACAAAAATTGTTAAAACAAACCTTGATTTTCCTGGTGTATAAGCATACCCTACTGTAGCCTCTTGCTATTTCACAGATCCTCAGGCTGTCTCTGGCATTCGTTTGAGTAAGGGATGCCATTTTACTACACCAGTGTTTATAATGGGACTTGAGAATCCGCACATTTTGGTATCTGCAGGGGGTTCTGGCACCAGAACCCAGTGGATATTAAGGGTCTGCTGTATATTCATTTCCTGAGTAAAGCATGGTATTATTATCTCACTAAGGGCCTTATCACACTATTATAGCACTATTATTTCACTATAATTGCCATGGCAATATCACATGGAATCATGGGATTTGCAGTTTAGGAAGAGATATTTAGAATTCTCAGCCAGATTGCTCTTGTCTCACCAAACTACAATTCCACAGAATCCCACAGAATTCCACAGGTTGCAGCCAGGGCAGTTAAAGTTCAATAGTGTAGTGTGATAGGGACCTAAAAAATGTCCTGTTTCTGTCCACTTTAGCTCACTAACCCAAAGTATTGCAATGTTTATACAGACCAAAGAAGAATGTAGTCAAACACTAGCCTTGAATTGTCAACAAGTCTGGCTGCACCAAACTGCCACCCAAGGAGGCCCATCCCACACCTGTGATCCAGGCCACCCAACAGATCTACCAGCAGTATTATGTGACTAACAGGAGCCATGAGCCACTCATAAAGTTCTAAGCCCTTAGGAGTTTCCCAGCTGTGCAAAGTGCTGTCATTGTTTCTGAATAAGTGAGTTTGAATATGTTGAACAAAAATATTCAAAGTTACTATGATGATTTATGTTAGTGCCTGATACTTTTGGTTTTGTACACTGTTTGTATTATATGTATTACACAGAGACATATTTAATGATTTAAGCTGCTTAATGTTATCTGTATGGTTCACTAACCATTATTTTTTTTAACTTGAAACACGGCTTCCAGCAGATTGTGGAAAAATAGATTCATATTCATCACAAGAGTCAACTAACTACACAGCTGGCATCTGCTGAAAACAGGAAGAATCCATTGCTTCTGAACTTAGTTCTCTGAGAAGGCCATAAGCATACTAATTTCTGGCCATAACTCTTTGCTTTTATCAGCACTTGTCAGCTAAATCGACATGACCCTGAGTTCTTGAGCAGCTCTTGACTTAACTAATAGGAAACTTTGTTTTGCTTGACCTTAAATGTTACATTGACTTTCAAAACATTTCAATATGGAGCTGAAGGAGCCATAGTTGATGTGTTGTAAGAGAACATGTTTTTCTTTTAGTGAATAAATGATAAAGTAATTGAAACATTTCAACAATAACAGTGAAAGCAACAGCCCACAAAGTTGCACAATGGGAATAATATCCCACTGCTCTTGGTAGGGTAAGAGTTCTGGCTGACTGACTTTTAGTTCAGTCCCCATAGTTGTGGGAAAGCTATCTTCCTTGGCTTGCTCTGCTGAGAGTCTTACCATTGTTGTTTCAAAGATTTTACCAAAGCACTCTATTTTTGTCTTTTAAATACAATAAAGTATCATATTCTTTAACCCCATTGTATCTGGCAACACATGAGGGGCAATAAATAAGAGGAATGTTTATAACTACTATTACTGCTGACATTGCTAGTTTTTCAAATGAACTAAATGAGTATGGTCTGTGTGTGCTGCATATATATAAGAAAAATACACTATGATCCCTCTTGAGGTCAGGAGACACCTCTAATAAGAAACACATTTTGGAATCAGCAACTCAATTATTTGGACTACAGGTTTACAATCTGTGAGCAGTATATTAGTTTCTACATCTTCTAGTGTTGCTGGTTTTCCTTAGTCCAGTATTAATTTAGAAGTACTGTCTTAACACAGTATTTGAGTAATCTGGTGTTTAAATGGCTCATGCTTTAGTCATGTATGAGTGTACTCTTCTTTCACTTTTTAAGTTGTGTCAAAATGGAGTGATTGACTTTCATTGTGAAAATAGCAAGAGTTTATAAACAAATAGGAATTTAATTATTAAGTAAAATGGAAATTGCTGAAGGATTGCCTAGTCTTTCAGAGCATTCCACCAACCCCCAAATTATCTTAAGCTGTGTTTTAAAAAGGATTTGGCTGACTTCATCTGTACCTCAGCATGTAAACCATTGTTTTCTAAGACAATTATACCAAAGAAAGAAAATTGAGATGGAGACTCTTTGTAAAGGGCAGGTGGTGTCTGGGAGAAGGCAATAGACTAGTGAATTTTATTAGCCTTTTAGTCTTAGTCCTTTCTTGGGTTAACTGCTGTTCTAGCATTCTTGGGTACTACAGAAGAATACCATAATAATCAAGACCACACATGAAGCACTTATTTTGGTAATTTACTGCTGTTTTCAGAGGTACATTTTATCCCTAACAGTGAAGGGCTCCTTTTATCACCACTTAAAAGGCTCTGTGCAGCTATTCCATGATCTTCTCTATAATATTTTTTGTTCTACAGAAAAGATGGAAGATATTATGGAAGTAAACAGGATGGTTAAAAGTGAAAGATGGCATTGGCTGGAATGCCATAAGCTTCCAAGAATGAGTTAGAGTGATAGAGAAGATGGAGGTAGTAGTGGCGGTGATGATTTACATCCTGCCTTTATCCAAGTTCAGGACTCAAGGCAGCTTGAGCAGTAGGCTTGAGCAGCCTTCAAAGGACTGATGAAAGAAAAAATCTTCATCTGCCTGTGGTAAGATAACAAGGAGGGCACCAGTCTCATTTATCTGGGAAGGGAGTTTCAGAGCTTGGGAACAGCCATCAAGAAGGCCCTCTCCAATCTTCCCAACACATGTACCTGTGAGGGTGGTGGGACAGAGAGAAGTACCTCTCCAGAAGATCTCAATACATGAGCAACTTCCTATGGGAGAATACAGTAAGCTGGACCTGAGGTATAAGGGGTTTTATAGGTCATCACCTTCATTTTGAATAGTGCTCAGCAACAGTGGAATATGCTGCCCCAGAGTGTGGTGGTGTGGTGTACAGGCTGGTTCCAATTTCAGAGAATCAGGCTTAGAAGTTTCAAAAGCTTTATTCAGAGGAACAAAGAAAGAACAGCACACCTTGGCAATTGCCAAGGCTAACGAAACATTGGATTTGCAGTATAATAACAATAACAATAACAACAACAACAATAATAATAATATTTATTTATATGCCGCCTCTCCCAACGGATCGAGGCAGTACTACAACAGTATATAAATACATTAAAAGCAATTAAAACATAACCCATCCTCCCCACCCACCCATCTAAACCCCCTAAAACACATTAACTATTAAAAACAAGACGACAGTTGGTGGGAGGCGGTGGAGCACTAGTCTGGGAAGGCCTGTCAGAAGAGAGCAGTCTTGACTGCTTTTTTAAAGCAGTCAAGACTGGTAATATGCCGGGTCTCCTCCGGCAGGCCATTCCATAACTTGGGGGCGATGGTCCTCTGGGTAACTGCAGCCAACCTAGTTCTGATCGGCTGCAGTAAATTCCTCCCAGAGGACCTTAATGTGTGGGGTGGATTATATGGGAGAAGGCGAACCCGCAGGTAGGTTGGCGCCAAGCCATGAAGGGCTTTAAAGGTAAGAACCAACACCTTGTACTGTGCCCGGAAACCAATAGGTAGCCAATGTAAGGACTTCAGAATTGGTGTTATATGGTCAGTTTTAGATCTTCCGGTGACCAACCTGGCTGCCATATTCTGAACTAATTGAAGTTTCCAGACTAAGCACATGGGTAGCCCTATGTAGAGCGCATTGCAGAAGTCAAGTCATGAAGTTACCAGTGCATGCACCACTGTTTTTAGGTGTTTCAGCTCCAGGAAGGGGCGCAGCTGGCGTATCAGCCGAAGCTGATAACAGGCACTCCTGGCTGCCGCATTAATTTGGGCTGTCATCTGAAGCAGCGAGTCCAGGAGCACCCCCAAGCTGTGGACACAATCTTTCAGGAGAAGTGTGACCCCGTCTAAGACTGGTTGACAAACCTCCATACCTGGGCTAGGGCCCTTAACAGCGAGTACCTCCGTCTTATCTGGATTCAGCTTCAGTCTGTTTTTCCTCATCCAGTCCATTACTGCTTCAAGGCATTCATTTAGAGGCGAGATGCCACCCTTAGTCGATGCTATTATCCGAGGCATGGAGAGAGATATCTGGGTGTCATCAGCATACTGATAGCACCTTGCTCCATGCCTCCTGATGATCTCTCTCAGCGGTTTCATGCAGATGTTAAATAGCATTGGGGACAGGACAGCGCCCAGGGACGCCAGATTTAAGCTCCTTTTTTGTGGAGCAGCTGTCCCCAAGCATCACCATCTGGTATCTACATGAGAGATAGGACCGGAACCACTTAAGTGCGGTGCTCCTGATCCCCAGCTCTCTCAGGCATTCCAGAAGGATACCATGGTCTATGGTATCGAAAGCCGCTGAGAGGTCCAAGAGTACCAGCAGGGTCACACTTCCCCTGTCGATACCTAGGCGAAGATCATCCACTAAGGCGACCATGACAATCTCGACTCCATATCCCACCCTGATGCCAGTTTGAAATAGATCTAGATAATCTGTTTCATCCAAGACAGCTTGGAGCTGAAGACCAACAGCCCTCTCGATCACTTTGCTTAAAAATGGAAGATGGGAGACTGGTCTATAATTATTCATATCCAGGGGATATAGGGAGGGCTTTTTTAGAAGCAACCGTACAATTGCTTCTTTCAAACAAGCTGGAAAATTGCCCTCCCTGAAGGATGCATTAATAATATGTCTTAAATGAGTCTTAATAGCTACTCCTCCCTGGACGACCAGCCATGAAGGGCAGGGATCGAGAGGGCAAGTTGTCTTTCTTACCTTTCCAAGGAGCGTGTCTACGTCCTCGGTATTCACTGACTGAAACTGATCCAGTATAATTATATAATTATATAAGCCATTACTGTTAGGACCCATGTCTGGCTACCAGTAATGGCATGGTTTGGATGGGCACCATATCTAATTGGCATCATATTTAATTGGCAATATGTTTTCATTGGCTCTGATATCAAATCAAATCTGAAGGTGACCGGGAGATCAAACCAACAGAGGGAAAACTCTGACTGTGAACATGAGAAAGAAAGGCAGGTCAGCCTAAGACACCCTTCAGGTACAACTATGTAATTTGTCAGGCTGATAGATGTTGTTCCTGTAGATAATGTTCCACAGATGTTGTTCCAGGGTTGTGTCCTGGGCCCAGTGCTGTTCAATATTTTTATCAACAATTTGGATGAAGGAATAGAGGGCATGCTCATCAAATTCGCAGATGACACCAAATTGGGAGGGGTTGCTAATACGCCAGAGGACAGGATCAAAATTCAAAATGACCTGGATAGATTGGAGAGCTGGGCCAAGGCTAGCAAAATGAAATTCAACATAGATAAGTGTAAGGTCCTACACTTAGGTAGAAAAAATGGAATACAGAAATATAGGATGGGGGACAAGTGGCTGGATAGCAGTACGTGTGAAAGGGATCTAGGAGTCTTAATAGACCACAAGCTGAACATGAGTCAGCAGTGTGAGGCAGCAACCAAGAAAGCCAATGCAATTCTTGGCTGCATCAATAGGAGTATGGTGTCTAGATCGAGGGAGGTACTGGTACCACTCTACTCTGCTTTGGTTAGACCTCATCTTGAATACTGTGTCCAGTTCTGGGCACCCCAATTCAAGAAGGACATGGTCAAGCTGGAGCAAGTCCAGAGAAGGGCGACCAAAATGGTGAGAGGCCTGGAAGACATGCCCTATGAGGATAGACTTAGAGAGCTGGGTATGTTTAGTCTGCAGAAGAGAAGGTTAAGAAGGGACATGATAGCTATGTTTAAATATTTGAAGGGATGCCATGTAGAGGAAGGAGAGGGCTTGTTTTCTCCTGCTCCAGAGACCAGGACAAGGAGCAATGGATTCAAGCTGCAGGAAACGAGATTCCACCTGGGCCTCAGGAAGAACTTCCTGACAGTCAGGGCTGTCCGGCAGTGGAATATGCTGCCTCGGAGTGTAGTGGAGTCTCCTTCCTTGGAGGTTTTTAAGCAGAGGCTAGATGGCCTTCTGTCGGGAATACTTTGAGGGTGTTCCTGCATAGCAGGGGGTTGGATTGGATGGCCCGTGTGGTCTCTTCCAACTCTACATTTCTATGATTCTATGATTCTATGATAATAGGCTTCAGTAGAAGCTGGAATTTTCCTAGAGAATGCAATTGTGAGAAGCTCACCAGGATGCTGATTGACAGATACCCATCCCCTGTGCACCTGGACTTCTTCCTCTTTCCTTGTAGCACCCACAATGGACAGCTGTTAAAACACCCATTACGTCTTTGTCACCCAAACACTGTGAACATTAGTGGGTTGGTAGTCTATTCCAGGCCTATTGTCTGTGTTGCAACTCCCACTGTCCACTAGGCTGGGAGAGCAACTAACTCATAGCCCTTCAGGGAACCATTGATTTTGAGAACTCAGATGCAGTCAGATGAAATGTTGGACCGCACTTAGCTGCCCTGAATCCTGATCTGATCTGCCCTTAGACACAAGTCTAAGCCACATTTCAACTTCTTCACTACTCTTCTGGACTGGTAATTATAACCCCAGACCCTCAGCCTCTCTATCCATCATTTTTCCTCCCTTTATCCTTCAATTAGCTCTTGTGTGAATGTTTGACTGTTTGTGTCTTGTGTGCACGCATAAGTGAATTCACCTCAATAAAATACATTTTAAGCTTATTTTTGAATCTCTTGCTGGTTCTTTTCCTGCGTGAGCCTGCAAACATTGGTAGAAAGATCTTGTTAAGTTACCCCCCTCTCTAAAGCCTCTTCTTTGAACTAACCAATTCCCCACTTTTGCACAGAGGTGCTGGCATTGTGGGGTGGCCTTTGTGGCACTCACATTTTGGGGTAACATTACATTTCAGAATTAGCACATGCCGCTATCTTATTTGTTAGAAAATCAGAACAGCCCTTTTACTGGGTTTTACCTTCTCCTTCCCATTTTCTCACCCAGCCCATCAAAAGAATGAGCTTGCAGTCATGTCTACCATTATCATAACATTCCATGATTCTCTGCTCATCCCATTACCACCTCACACCATCTCTTCTCCCCACCTATCCAGCAAAGCACCTAAGCCCTACATAATAGCCTATTACCTAAAATATAGCAGGGAGAGCACAGGCAATTCGACATTCTGTCTTCACAAGATGATCTCCGCCAATGTTGGCTTATTTTAATACATATTATGAAACCTAGAAACTAAGCAGGGGGCTCTGACATGTTAGACATCAAACCATTCTCATTTACCAGAGAGTAGGTGTTCCAATTAACGAAATATTAGAGTCACCTCTTGTGTCATTGTGAATCTAAAATCTCAGAAATTTCAGAATGTTGGTTCTGCCCCACCCCATAATTGGTGGAGGAAGGGCTGGCCATGCAGGAAGCCATTTGTTTGGTGTCACCACTGATTTGAGGAGGCTGAAATGGAAAACTGAGTGAATTTGTCTGTGAGAACTGGACAATTCTAATACAGCAGTCACATAATTCACTAAGTGTATACTCTGGTTTCTCTTCAGATCATATAAATCTTTTGCCTTTTACTAAAGTTCCAATTCTGAGCTCCTTTCCAATCAGTGTACTTTTTGTAGGTATGTTTTGCATAGTCCAAAGGAAAGATGACCAAGCATCCTTAACTTTTTGTGCCTAAGCAGCTACCAGGTGCAGGTCAGTCAGGCCTTGAGGGATGGCAAATGTTTCAGCCCATACACTATTTCAAAGAAGGTGTGCCTTGTACATTGATGGACAACATTGTTGTATGCCATTTCAGGAAAGCGGAGAAGAGCTTTCCAGTCATCTTGTTGAAATTTAACATAACACTGCAGATATTAAAGAATTTGGTTGATTATCTCAGTCCGCCCATCCATTTCCAGATGGTGGGCTGTGCTCATAGCTTACTCTAATCCCAACAGTCTCAAAAATGCCTTCCAAAACTGGGATGTGAAATAACTTCCACAATTGGACAGTATTTTGCTAGACATTCCATACAATCAATATATAGTTTGGATAAATAGCTTTGCCAACCGGCTTGCTGTGGGGATGGTTTTACAAGGCACAAAATGTGCTTGTTTAGAAGTCTGTAACCACCCAAATGACATCTATTGGTTTTTCATGTGAAGATAAGTTATGAAATCCAAAATAATGTGTGCTAATGAGTGTAGAGGAATAGGCAATGGCTGTAACAAACCCCTCAGCTTGTCTACTACCCACTTCTTTTGCACACAAACAGTGCACTCTTTGACATAGTTTTCCACATCTGTTCTTAGTCCCAGCCATTCTTTCTCATGAGTTGCAGAATTTTAAGAAACCCAAAATGCCTCGCCAACTTGACATTGTGGTATTGTTGCAAAAAAATTATCCTCAAAGACTAGGGGACATAAATTTTACCTCCTTTGTACCACACTTCCCCTCTGTCCATGAGTTCCATTTCATGTTCTTTGACCAACCACCCTCCCTCATTGCCCCTCATAGGCAACAATGCTTTTGGGACCATTTTTTGTTTCTCTTTCCCACACGCTTAACTAGAAGTAGCAATTGCCAGCCTTAACTGTTGAGGCATAAAGAAAGGGTCAACATCTCCTTTCTCCGGCTGTCATGTTGAGGTAAGCGAGACAAAGCATCAGTTAAAATTCTTCTGCCCAGCAAGTATTTTAGGGTGAACTTATAGGAAAATTTTGCTCACTGTACTTGCTGTCAGCAAGACTTATGTGGGGTCTGCAAGACTTCTAAATTATGATGATCTGTCCAGATCTCAAAGGGACAACTAGCTCCCTCCAAAAAATGTCTCAAAGCTTCTAAAGTCTGTTTGTTAGCCACTACTTCTTTTCCCTAAACTAGCTCATTCAATTTGGGGCCAGCAAATATTTTTGAGAGATAAGCACATGGTCTTAAGCATCCCTCATCATCAGCTTGTAGCAAAATTGCTCCCATAATAGTGTTGCTCACATCCACCTGCACTACAAAAGGATGCATGGAATCTGGGTGATTTAAACAGGTTCAGTACTAAATGATCTCTTTAACTCCTCAAATGCTTTTTGACATTTGGGGCTTCAGCTGAGCTTAGAGTTCTGTTTTGATTTATTCTGGTTCTCCCCTTTCTTTGCCCCCTTTTTTTCTGGGTTTTAATATGTTTGTCAGGACAGCACAATTTGGGCAACATTGGGAAAGAACTGTCTATAGAAGTAGGCAAACCTCAAGAAGCTTTGCAACTGTCTGTAGGTATTCAGTGGGTCCCAACTTAATACATATTGCACCTTGGCAGAGTCCATCTCTATTCCCTTGTTCTATATTATCGCCCAGTCAGCCTGACATCAGTACCTGGAAAGATCCTGGAGCAGATCATTAAGCAGTCAGTTTCTAATCACTTAGAAAGCAACATGGTAATCACAAGAAGTCAACATGGATTTCTCAAAAATAAGTCATGCCAGACTAATCTTATCTATTTTTATGATAAAGTTACTAGCTTGATAGATGAAAGGAATGCTGTGGATGTAGCATATCTTGATTTCAGTAAGGCCTTTGACAAAGTTCCCTATGACATTCTTGCAAAGAAGCTAGTAAAATGTGGGCTGGACAGGGCTACTGTTGGTTGGATTCGTAATTGGTTGACCGACTGAACCCAAAGAATGATCACGAATGGCTGCTTTTCATCTTGGAGAGAAGTGACTAGCGGGGTGCCACAGGGTTCTGTCCTGGGCCCAGTGCTGTTCAATATTTTTATCAACGATTTGGATGAAGGAATAGAGGGCATGCTCATCAAATTTGCAGATGACACCAAATTGGGAGGGGTTACTAATATGCCAGAGGACAGGATCAAAATTCAAAATGATCTGGATAGATTGGAGAGCTGGGCCAAGGCTAACAAAATGAAATTCAACAGAGAGAAGTGTAAGATCCTACACTTAGGCAGAAAAAACAGAATACAGAAATATAGGATGGAGGACACGTGGCTGGATAGCAGTACGTGTGAAAGGGATCTAGGAGTCTTAATAGACCACAAGCTGAACATGAGTCAGCAGTGTGAGGCAGCAGCCAAGAAAACCAATGTAATTCTCAGCTGCATCAATAGGAGTATGGTGTCTAGATCGAGGGAGGTACTGGTACCACTCTACTCTGCTTTGGTTAGACCTCATCTTGAATACTGTGTCCAGTTCTGGGCACCCCAATTCAAGAAGGACATGGTCAAGCTGGAGCAAGTCCAGAGGAGAGCGACCAAAATGATGAGGGGCCTGGAAGCTGTGCCCTATGAGGATAGACTTAGAGAGCTGGGTATGTTTAGTCTGCAGAAGAGAAGGTTAAGAAGGGACATGATAGCTATGTTTAAATATTTGAAGGGATGCCATGTAGAGGAAGGAGAGGGCTTGTTTTCTGCTGCTCCAGAGACCAGGACAAGGAGCAATGAATTCAAGCTGCAGGAAAGGAGATTCCAGCTGAACCTCAGGAAGAACTTCCTGACAGTCAGGGCTGTCCGGCAGTGGGAATATGCTGCCTAGGAGTGTAGTGGAGTCTCCTTCTTTGGAGGTTTTTAAGCAGAGGCTAGATGGCCATCTGTTGGGAGTGCTTTGAGTGTGTTCCTGTATGGCAGGGGGTTGGACTGGATGGCCCGTGTGGTCTCTTCCAACTCTACATTTCTATGATTCTATGATTCTATATGTGATACACCAAATAATTTATTTCATCAGCATGAAATCCACATTTTGAAAACTTGATATACAAATGATTGTCTAACAGTTTCTTCACTACTTTTCTCACTAATATTACATGCTTTTCATAGGTCTAGCTATAAATCAACACATCATCCAGATACACCAAAACTTCTTTAGACAAGTGCATGTATAACACTTCATTGATCAATTGCATGAATACTCCAGGGGTGCACTCAAGCCAAAAGGCATGAAGCCTCCAAAGGAGAATTGAATACCATATTCCATTCATCCCCTTCTCATATGTGCACTCAGTAGTACACATCTGTCAAATACAGCTTGGTGAAATTCTACCTGTCATCAACTGCAACAACAGAACTTTCATTAAAGGCAAGGGGTACTGATTGGATAAACACATTCCAGCCTCAGAAATCCATCACCATTCTCAGCAATCCATTTTTCTCTTCCCAGAAAAACACAGGGATGACCTGCCCAACTAAATAAACCCCCATTTTAAGTTTTTATCAACAAATTCCCTTAATGCTTCCATCTCTTTGAGAGACACAGAGTACAACGTTGTTTGGCTTCCACCTCCAATTCAGTCACACAGTTAGTGTCCCAAGGAAGCAGAAGCACATCACATTCTCTCTCTGATCCTCCTTCCCTCAAGTCTGTATATTCCATCAAGATACCCCCAATGTCCAAATCCATTGCTCCCAAGTATGCTCAATGACCATAACTATCACTGCCTCCTGCAACTCAGTTTTGAGCCACTCATACAGCAATTCACCCATGTGTGCTCTCACCACCCTTCTGAGGGAAACATATAGTCCAAGCTTTCCATCACACATGAGGGCTGTGAAAGCCTAAACAGTTCAGTCCCAGCAGCACTGGGTAGTTAACAGTAGGGGCTAGTATCTGCAGAAAATTGACAGGGGTGTCCAACTCCTCAGACTGTGACCCCACTCTCACAGCAATTGTAAACTCTCAGTCCACAATGGCCACTAACCTGTACTAACCCCACACACCAGGTGTCTTAACTTGACTGGCAAAAAAATGGGATAGTGCTCCCACTTAGCATGATCTCATTGTGCCTCTGAGATGCCGCCTGCCCTTCTGCACTCAGAAAAAGCAGTCTTCATTTCCTAATGGTTCCTCATCACCATCCTCAGCTGCACTGGCACACTCCTCCTCCTCAGCTAGGAAGTTGTGTCACTCCTCCGCTATCAGTGCTGGGGTTGAAGAGCTTCCACAAGTTTTGCATTTGCACACTGTTTTCTTCAGTCTGCTCCTGCTGGTGCCTTTTGATTTCTTCGGACATTTGGCCACCCTGTGCCCCTCTTGACCAAAGGCACAGCCCTTGTGTCAGGTTGCTAAGATTCTCAGCCATGGAAAATACTAACCTGCTGAGTGTGTATTATTTGCTAACTATTCTTTGCTAATTGTTACCATGAATGTAACATTTGCAAAATGTGTCTAATACATATCCAGACTTAAGTGTTGCCTCATTGATATTTAAAGGCCGCTTGCTGTTACGCTGTGTTTCTTGTTAAGGAAGAGCAGATACAGTCTGGGGGGGGGAAGCTAAAGACTGGTGGTGCTAGGATGTAATGAGAACAGAGTGGTGTGGAGATAGTGAGGAACTGGGCAGGGAAGTCATCTGTGTCAAGGATGTGTGGGTTTGTGGAAGGCACCAGACTTGGAAAAGAAACATAAAAGGATTTATGGCTTTGACCAACTAATGGTTTATGTGTCTAAACTTGTATTAACATATAAAAGATGTATGTTGTATGTATCCTTCTGTTTCAGCAACTTCTGTGGAAGTATGCTGTGTTGCTTATACATGTCCATAAAAATAAACTGCTGCCTTCCTCAGAGTGAGTTTTATACATATGTGTGCATGTATAGAAAACAAAAAAAACTATTATGTAAATAAACGGTTGTTCCAAGAGAATATACATAATAATAATAATGAAAATAATAGTAATAATAATGACTTATTTGAAAAGAAAAATGAAAGTAAATTGTACTATTGCATAAAATAAAATTACAGTAATAAAATTAATATGAAATTACAATAACACTAATACTAACAACTTCACTTTGTTCTTTCTTGACCACTCTTAATTTCATCTGACTTCTTTCCCTCACGATGTTGAGTGGTTCACTATATGACATTTACTTTAAAAAAAAAATTACTTGTACTTTTGTTATCACTTGGTCTTCTTTTCTTAATGTGATATTGTCCACATCAGAAAGTCTATTAAAACTGTCTGCTTTGATATTATATTGTCAGTGTCTATGTTAATCATTTTATAACATTCCCTACAGTCATATTCATATGTCTTCAGTTGTTTCAATCAATCATTGTTTTTGCAGAACTTTTATTTCATTTAGTAATTTTGTATTTTTAGGATTTATTTTAAATGCATCTTCTCTCTTCTCTGTCTCCTCTTGCAATCTTTTCTCTTTATTCTTCTTTATTTTCTTTAATTGTATCTCTTGTTGAATAAAGAAGCCTCTCACAACTGTCTTCCTGGCTTCCCATGCTGTAGCGATTAATGTTCCTTTCTCTAGATTACTGTGGAAAAATTAAGGCCCTGCGAAAGGGCCCCTGAAGCATCGCACAACTGTGAGGAGCGGTCCACATGATGCACTCACAATCACATGATGCTCCAGGGCCCAGCAGGCGCCAATCATACACTATTTCATTTTCAGCTGCAAGCTGAAAATGGTACGTGATCGCGCATCGCTCCGGGGCCCCATGTGCACTTGCCGTGTGTGCAGAGCTCCAGAGCTGCAATGCTTGCATTTCCTGCCCCAGCGCAGCCTGGGAAAATCCCAGGCTGCACTGCAGAAGGAAGAGGAGGGGCTCTCACATGAGCAGGCAGCAGCTGCGAAGCTGAAGGAACCGGGACATAAAAGCCTCTTGCTAAAGGCTGCTTGCGTGATCCCTGCACCCCAGCTCCGCAAAAAGGCAAGTTGCGGAAAGGGCCTCAGTCCGTTCTTTTTTTCCTTCTTCTATAATTTTATCATCTTTTATTAATGTATCTTTCAGTTTCCACATATATTCTTGCTTTCTGTCTTCCAAAATCAATTGGATTGGACTATTTAAGGATTTTATCATGGAAAACATATCAGTACAGGACCATGCCTTCTGGCATGCTGAATAATAGGTGAATTTCTTCTCCCTGTACAGTTGCTGCCATGATCAGTCAGCACAAGATTATCTGTCAAATTAAAGAATGTTTTCAGGAATTTTCCTTGGTTTTTCTTTACTTTCTGATTTGTGAATCTGTCACTTTCTGGATTGATAACCATGCTCCAATCTCCCATCATTATGATTTCTTGATGTTCCATTTCCAAAATTTTTGTGAGATTATCTCATAAAATTCTCCTCTACTCTCCAGCATGCTACAAATTCCAATCATCAATACTCGTGAATCTAAAATGTCTACTTCTACTTCTATATATTTCCCATGTGAATCCTTCATAACTTCTTTGGCTTTGCATTTCTCATTTACATAAATTGATACCCCTTTTTATCTGTAGCTGCATGAAAAAATGTTTTCCAATTTGAGGTTACTCAAATATTTCAGATCCTTATCTTGCATATCAGTTTCTTGTATAATGTCACATTTTTGTTATTCTAAATAATGATTTTTTGTGTGATGAATTAAGTCCTTTAATATACCATGATATTATCTTTACTCTCATGTTCTTTATGATTTGAAATGTATTTTTAAATATTATCTTGGTTTGTTTCTGTTTCAATCTCAGAGTCTTCCTCTTCAGTTCCAAATCTGCCTCTTCGTCTTCATTTTTTGAAAACTCATATATGTCTCTTGTCATTTTTGTTACTCCCATCATGTTATCTTCTTGAATCTTTATTTCTGGTATTTGCCATCTCTCTCCCTTTTTGTTTTGTCTCTTCTGTTTTATCTAAGTCTTCTTTGTATCTTTTTAAAAAGTCTCTGGCTTTCAATACCAAATTCCATACATATCTCTTTTGTTTGTATGAAAAAAATAACCAATTCTTCCCCATCTATATATTCCTTTCTTTTTCAACACTTAAGTCAAAAAGCCACAATCCCTTCTCTTTTTTTAAGATTTGGAATGGAATGTCTTTGAAAATCTTTATCTCTCCTCCATCTATTATCAGTTTTGTTTGTGTAGTTTTGATATATAATTGGATCCTTCACTACCTCACAGACAAAATAATCAAGGTCTCTTGATACATTTCTTTTCTACACTCTTGAGGAGTTGCTCCTGAACATTTTATCGATCTTCAGATCAATCTGCTTAGCAAGCCATTTAATAAACTGTGCTAGTGCTGGTATTTGATGGGAGTACAAGTCCTCTCCCTGTTTTTCTTCAGGCCTCTAATCTTTATGCATTTTTCTCTGTATTTTAATTCTGATAGCATATTCTTTATTTCCCCTGTTCAATTTTCTGTTCCAAGTCTGCTCTACATTTCTCCAGTTTTGTTGTCTTTTCTGGAATTTCCTTTACTCTTTTTATTCATCTATTTTATATCTTTTGTTAGTGATTCCAGTTTTTTGTGTTAAACTCTCCATTTCCTTCTCCTCCTGTTTTTTTACTTCTGTGGTCATATCTTTCACTTCCTTACGTATCTCTGCTCTTAATTTCTTTATTTATTCTAATAAAAGCAAATTGGGATCAGATATTTTTGTTTGTGAATCCATAGAGGGTCTTCTTTGAGTCTGAGTCTGAATTTGGGTTTGTGTCATCATCTGTCTTGTTCCTGAAGCCATGGTGCATGTCCTCTTTTTTCACCCTCCCTTCCTTATTTTCTATACCTTTATTGTATATGTCTTAAGTGTTATTAATTAGTTATTAATTGTTATTCATTAGTTGATATTCATGAATTGCTTTTTTTGTTTTTGGCTTTTTAGCTTCTAGTTGTAAAATATTACAAATAAAGTAGGCATTCAACAGCTTTTTTCAGAACATAAAAAAAAAATACAGCACACCTTGGCAATTGCCAAGACTAAGAGGACATTGGATTTGCAGTATTATATAAGCCATTACATTTCAAAACATGGCAAGGAGAGCACAGACGACCTGACAGGTGGAGTCTCCTTCTTTGGAGGTTTTTAAACTAAGGCTGAATGGTCATCTATCGGGAGTGTGTTGATTGTATATTCCTGCATGGTAGAGGGCTGAACCAGATGGTCCTTGTGGTCTCTTTCAAATCTATGATTTTTTGATTCTGAGAGAGTGGCAGCCAGTGGATCTGTTGCAAGAAGGAAGCTGAGTGTTCCTTATAGCCAGCCCCACTTAACAATCTGGCTGCAGATCTTTGAACCAGCTGAAGTTTCCAATTTCCAAAGGCAGCCTCCCACAAAGTGTGTTACATAATTGAAATAGGATTTAACTAAGAATGTCTCTAGAAACAGGTGCAGCTGGAGCACAAGCCTTAACTGTGTAAAAGCATTTCTGGCCACTACTGAAATCTGAGCTTCCAGGCTTGGAGCTGAATCCAGGAGTATACAAATTGAAAATCTGCCTCTTTGCAGAAAGTGTAACTCCATCCAGTAATCCCTATTCCTTGCCTCTCAACTGACCAGGGGCACCTCATTTTGTCTGGATTAAATTTCAGTTTGTTCACCCTCATCCAGTCCATTAGTGATGATAAGCACTCATTTAGAACCAAGATAGCTTCCTCAAACTGAGATGGAATGGAGTAGTACAGCTGTCTACATATCCCAGACAATGTCACTAGCAGGTTCTTGCATGCATATTAAATAACATGGGGGACAAAACCAGTCTTCTGGACATTCAACAATCTGATTGAACCCCGGTACCACTATTTAGGTTCACCTCCTCAGGAAGAAATGGAGCCACTGTAAGACAAGGCCTTCAAGTCCCATTTCAGCTAGGAGCCTCAGAAGGACATCATAGTCAATGAAATCAAAAGCTATTGAGAAGTCCCGTGGGGCATACTCTCCCTGCCCAGCTTCCAGAATAGGTCATCCACCAAGGTGACCAAAGATGTCTGCCTAATACCAAACTGAAATGGATTTAGATCAGAACTTCCCAAACTATTTTGGTTCATGGCTTCCTCAGTGTTTCAGTAATTTTTTCATGGCTCCCTGAGGCCCAAAGAAATACCTAATTTAACAGTTGGAACCTAATAGTTCCATTTATTAAATTGTTCAGTCCAGACAACCTAATAAGTACTTATGTCCTAACAACTTAGTAGCTGTTCAAAAAAAAAACAACACACATAAATTGAAAGAAAAATAATATTTGAATTCATTCTTAAATAACCACAGTTACTAATGGGATATTTGCACCTGTTGGAGCTGCACAACTTCTCAACATTTGAATGACTGCCCTCATTTTCTATTCCACATTGATTTTTGTGTGGTACTTGCTTTTTATTGCAGCAACTGCTGAAAACCTAGCTTTACAAGTTATGATGTTGCAAATGGAATTAGGATTCTCTGGGCTTTAGCACTTAGCAGTGGATATTCATCTTTAACTGATACCTAAAGCTCAGTTAGTTTTATACTGCCAAATTTTGTTTCTAAAGTCTTGTTGTAAGACAATTCAATACTTTTTTCTTTTCCAGCAGAGTTAAATCTGAATGGGGGCTCAGCCTTGAATGGATCTCAGGTCCACACAGCCTTCTCCATATCTTCGGAGAAACAGTTTTCAGACAAGTCACTGAGCTGTGTTAGGTTCTTCTCAAATTTACAGACTTAAATCTGGGTCAAATAAATGTCATTGGATGTAAGAAACAGCTGCAACAGGGAGAAACAGTTACTGAAACCATCTTCATTTAATTATCTTATCCATAATAGCAATGTTTCTCTGAAGGCTATAACCACCTCTGCAAGTCTCAGAATGTGTGTTGCCTCTCTGCAGTCAGAGATTCAATGCATTCAGTTTTTTGAAGAGATTGCACAGGTATTCTGATTTTGACAAAAACCTGTATCCAATAAGTTTTTTGCACACTCATTTTCTTCTTCTATGACCATGTCCATCCTACACTGTAAATAGTGCTATTATTCCACTTTCAACATCCTATAGAATCCTGGGATTTGCAGTTTAGGGAGGGGCATTTAGAATTCTCATCCAGAGAGCTCTTTGCCCTCAGTAAACTACAAACCCCTAGAATTCCACAGGATGTTGAAAGTGGAATAATAGGACTAGAACAGTGTAGTGTGGAAATGGCCTTTGAAAAAGAACTAAAGTTAGTGTTCCTATAGTAATTCAAACACATGGCAATACATTACCACAGGACAGCTACAGTAGTACAACAAAGATGTGTGTTAGATCCCATGTCTTTGCTCATTAAAAAAAGAAGAAGAAAAACTTCTGTGGCTAATAAAACAATCATCATCAGTAGAAACACCAGCACACTTAGTGCAGCCTAAGTTGTTTTCACATATAAAACTGTCAATGATCTCAAACAAGTCTTGTGCCTTCACACCAGCATGATATGTTTGCAAAAGAAAAGGTATTCTCCAATTTTGTCACAATTTATGAAGTATGGGTAGTAAATCACCAGAGCACCCTTGTTACTGTCTGTCACCTCATCTAGTTGTAATCCAAATTCCTTCCCTTTCATTTTTTTTTTTCAATTAGCTGATTGTTGAGGTCTTCAACTATATGTTAGATTTCATGACTGATAGTATTATTGGATAAAGGTACCTTTGAAAACAGTCTTTCCATGGATTCATCAACCATAGTATTGATCATATCAACAGCAGCTGGTAAAATCAGTTCTTCTGCAGTGGCATTAGGTTTTTTATACTTCACAACTCTGTATGTCACCTTGTGGGATACTGATGCTTGTTTAAAAAGTGTACTTTCTTATTTTTTTCAAGTCTTATAACTTTCTGGTAAAATAATAATGGGATTTACTACTTTACTTGTGATGAATGGTCCCTAAGTGGCATTTTAGTTTACTTCGAAGCATTTGCTCTAGATGCAATAATACACACTGCAGACCCTCTTTATGATTGTCATCTATTTTATTTATCTGCTGGTCCAAGGTTCATCATCCTTTTCTTCATTCTCCCACTTCTTATGAATATTCAAATATATTTCCATTTTTATGTAAGAAGACTGAGGCCCTTTCTGCACGAGGCGAGGGAATCACTCCGTGCCATTACCTACCACTTCTTCTGGGGTCCGAAGCAACATGGACTGTCTCTGAAGCCCTTCCGCAGGGCTCCTCCTTGGTCCAGGGTGAATCAGAGCAGTGCGAGGTCTGTAGATCCGCACTGCTCTAGCTTCCAAAATGGTGGTTTCCGGCTTCCAAAATGGCAGCTGTCAACAAAATAATTCACTGAATTTCACTATAGCTCACAATCACTTGTACTCCTTTGACAGTGGTTATAATGCTACTTTTAGTTACGTTAAGTGTAAAATATAAAATGCTACTTTTAATTATGTTAAGAGTAAAAGCCCTGGAAAAGCAAAGAAATAATGCTTTTTCTTCTAAACTGTTCCATCAAGTTATTATAGAAACAAAAACAGTGGTTAAATATTATTAATATTGTTTTCCATAAAAACTATCTTTCAATTCATGTGTTTGCTTTATAATACTGTACTGACTTTATTTTGTCCATAATCCATTTATCAAGAAAAACAAACTGTACAAGAAGCACATATTCAAAGAGATAGCCATGTTAGTCTGCTTTAGCATTAAAGACATTTATAAAACCAGTAGCACCATAAACACTAACTGGGAAGAACTTTCTGCATAGTTTTCATGTCTTCACTTCATGAGATGCATGGCATGAAACTTCTGTAGATGAATACATGTACAAATGGGAAGTGAGGAGTGTGAAAAGCCACACTCTTTCAGCCTGATTTCTAATGTGAGATTTGTGTCTATTTATCCTCTGATATAGAGAATGAGCAGTGGTTTGAACAGAGACAATGGTTTCTTGGCCAACTACCTATGTTAATATCAGGAAGATACTGAAGATGGAGCAAGCCTGTTTTCTGCTACTCCAGAGACTGGGACACAGAGTAATGGATTCAAACTACAAGAAAACTACAGAAGAGAAACTACAGGCAAACTACAGGAAAAGAGATTTCAGGAAGAACTTCCTGATGGTAAGAGCTGTCCGACAGTTGAATATGCTGCCTTAGAGTATGATGGAATCTCCATCTTTGTAGGTTTTTAAACAGATGTTGGATGGCCGTTTGCTGGGGGTGCTTTGAGTGTGTGTTCCTGCTTGGCAGGGGATTGGAATCTATGGCTGTTGTGGTCTCTTCCAACTCTATGATTATGATTCTATAAGAAAAGAACAACTATTTTGAATGAAATCTTCACAAAAAATGAGTCAAACAATAGCCAACAACATATTCCATTTGTAATAGATTTCTATCCGTACACATATGATGGAAAGCAATCCATGATTTGCAAATTCTGAATGTCTTCCGAGACCCATCAGTAAGCCACCCATTATAGCTTTCTGCCAGACACTTTATCTACAGAGATTGATGAAAAAAGGCTATTCTTAAAACACTATTCAGCAGTCCTTGATAACGTCCATGTGTTTCCAAGCATTGCACTGCCAGTATATATTTTAAGAACAGCCTATTTTTGAAGCACAGTGACTGGCAGGGCTTATTAAGTACAATATTACCAACTTGTCCTGTAGTCTTATTTATGTTTTACAGTACTCCATTCTTAACACTTAAAGGATATGATTGTATTATATAATATCTTCCAGGTTGAGATCATGCAGTGCTCAAGGTCTGAAGAAATTTTCCAGAAATTTGCCCTTTTGTCAAAAATGCTTGAAAGAGAGAGTATTTTGTTTTATATTTCATTTCTATTTTGTGCTCTCATTTTTTAAACTTTTATACTGTTTTGTTTTGTTTTCACCTTTTCAGGTATATTCTGTATTTTATTTATATCTGATGGTCTATGGTTAGTTTCCACAACCTGCAGTTAAACAAACAAACCAGATCTTAATAATAACTTTATCTGCCAAAAAATAACTTCTCAGAGAAATTGATTAGGCTTGAATAGGTGCTTTATTTTCTCTTAAATTGAGAAAAAATGGGGGGAAAAACTTGGCCCACAAATCCTCTGATCTTCTTTAAGCTTACCCTACCCCTACTTTTATACATATATATTTATACACGCACACACACACATATATATAGGCTTGTCTTTAAAATGGATATTTTTTTTCTTTTTGGATGAGCAAAGTGCTCTCCCACTGCTGAAGGCCTGCCATGTAGTTGTACATTCTGCTGTGTATTAGCTACTGATTGGTCAGGTGCTCTCTTTGCTCCTATCCCTCCCTTTTCAAAATGCCAATTGAAAGTAATTAGTAACTAGTAAGTAGAAAGTAATTAGTAATTAGTAAATTGAAAGTAACTCTTCTCTTCTGTGTCTGAGAGAAAAGTACTGATAAGCCTTTCAGATTGTCTTTTTTTCTCCTCCCCCCCACAACACTGGGGCCAGAGGCAAAGTAATGGGAGGGGGGAATGGGGGGGTGGAATTGTTTTTCCACTTTTGCAAAGGTTCTGTACCCCAAATCCTTGTGAATGTGGAGGGGCTACTGTATATATGTGTATATATGTATTTGTGTGTGTGTGTGTTTTAATAAGTGTGGTTTTGCCCATAAAAAAGAATGTGCATATCTGAAGATCATTGTTATTGAAGAAGGAGCACCTTGCTTTCTTTTAAGTATAATTGAAAACAAACACAAACAATTGTTTCCTGGTCCTAATCTTTGTCTTTGCAAGTTAATCTCTGGCTGCCACATTGCTTCCCTGAAGAAATCAACTGATCCTCCAAAATTAACACTCCTGTAACTCCACTTCTAACTTCACTTGCAATTTACAGAGGGCTACATGTGGGGCAGGTTATATATGGTCCATACTGTTTTCAATTCTGTGAGATTTCTGAAGTAAAATGTGTTCAACATCACAGTGACAGGCTAGAAAAAGTGGGAGGGCAGGAAGAAGTTTTCCTGTGCTGTTTCATAGAATCATAGAATCATAGAAATGTAGAGTTGGAAGAGACCACAAGGGCCATCCAGTCCAACCCCCTGCCATGCAGGAAAACCCTCAAAGCACTCCCAACAAGTGGTCATCCAGCCTCTGCTTAAAAACCTCCAACGAAGGAGACTCCACCACACTCTGTGGCAGCACATTCCACTGTCGGACAGCCCTGACTGTCAGGAAATTCCTCCTGAGGTTCAGGCGGAATCTCCCCTCCTGCAGCTTGCATCCATTGCTCCTTGTCCTGGTCTCAAGAGCAGGAGAAAACAAGCCCACTCCCTCCTCGACATGACACCCCTTCAAATATTTAAACATGGCTATCATGTCCCCTCTCAACCTTCTCTTCTGCAGACTAAACATACCCAGCTCTCTAAGTCTGTCCTCATAGGGCATGGCTTCCAGGCCCCTCACCATTTTGGTTGCCCTCCTCTGGACCTGCTCCAGCTTATCCATATCCTTCCTGAATTGGGGTGCCCAGAACTGGACACAGTATTCAAGATGAGGTCTAACCAATGCAGAATAAAGTGGTACCAATACCTCCCTCGATCTAGACACCATACTCCTATTGATGCAACCAAGAATTGCGTTGGCCTTCTTGGCTGCCGCATCACACTGCTGACTCATGTTCAGCTTGTGGTCTATGAAGACTCCTAGATCCCTTTCACACATACTGTTAGCCAGCCACGTGTCCCCCATCCTATATTTCTGCATACCATTTTTTCTGCCTAAGTGTAGGACCTTACATTTCTCTCTGCTGAAATTCATTTTGTTAGCCTTGGCCCAGCTCTCCAATCTGTCCAGGTCCTTTTGAATTTTGATCCTATCATCAGGTGTATTAGCAACCCCTCCCAATTTGGTGTCATCTGCAAATTTGATCAACGTGCCCTCTATTCCTTCATCCAAGTCATTAATGAAGATATTGAACAGCACCAGGCCCAGGACAGAACCCTGTGGCACCCCGCTAGTCATTTCTCTCCAAGATGAGAATCTGCCATTGGTGACCACCCTTTGGGTACAGTCAGTCAACCAGTTACAAATCCACCTGACAGTAGCCCTGTCCAGTCCACATCTTCCTAGCTTCTTTGCAAGAATGTCATGGGGAACTTTGTCAAAGGCCTTACTGAAATCAAGATATACTATGTCCACAGCATTCCCTTCATCTATCAAGCAAGTAACTCTATCATAAAAAGAGATAAGATTAGTCTGGCATGACCTATTTTTGAGAAATCCATGTTGGCTTTTTGTAATTACGGCATTGTTTTCTAAGTAATTAGAAACTGACTGTTTGATGATCCGCTCCAGGATCTTTCCGGGTACTGATGTCAGGCTGACTGGGCGATAATTATTTAGGTCCTCTTTTTTTCCCTTCTTGAAGATGGGGACAACATTTGCCCTCCTCCAGTCTGCCGGAACTTCTCCGGTCCGCCAAGAGTTTTCAAAGATTATAGCAAGAGGTTCCGCAATGACCTCTGCTAGTTCTTTTAAAATCCTAGGATGCAATTCATCTGGCCCTGGAGACTTGAATTCATCCAGTGTGGCCAGGTATTCCTGTACTACCTCTCTATCTATTCTGTGCTGCATTTCCCCGACTTCCTCACCTGCTCCCCAACCGCCAGGTTGCGTGTTTTTATCCTTTTGGGAAAAAACTGAGGTGAAGAAGGTGTTGAGGAGTCCTGCCTTTTTTCTTCCTCCTGTTATTAACTCACCATCTTCCTTGCGCAGTGACCCTATCATCTCCTTCTTTTTCCTTTTGCTGCGGACGTATTTAAAAAAGCCCTTTTTATTGTTTTTAATTGTTTTTATTGTTTCAAACCAGAACAATATAAAACCTATGGATTTCAGTTTAGTATGGTGCCTTTTTGAATTTTTTAAGCATCCCAGGAAGCCACAATTTGGGAAATGCTGGTTTAAATAATGAATTAATCCAGAAACCCCTGGAATGCAGTGTACCACTCACTGCAGTACTTTGTTGAAAAATGAAATTTTGGAAAGTGGCTGATAGTAGTCAGTACAATGGAATCCAGGGAGATATGTCTGTCATCATTAACAGACTGGATAAGGGCAAACAAATTGAAACTTAATCTATTCTAGACAAGACAGAGGTGCTCCTGGTCAGTCAAAAGGGAGATCGGGGAATAGGGATTCAGCCTGTGTTGGATGGGGTTACACTCCCTTTGAAGATGCAGGTTCACAGCTTGGATCTACTTGTGGACTCAGCTATGAACTTGGAGGCCCAGGTTTTTGTCATGTCCAGGAGCACTTCTGCATATTTAAAACTTGTGCACTAATTGCACTTGTTTCTTGAGATGCTAGATTTGGCCATGGTGCAACATGCCTTAATTATGTCCTATTTTTGACTACTATAATGCACTCTACATGGGACTGCCTTTGAATAGTGTTCAGAAACTTCAGTGAGTACAAGCAGCAGTAGCCACAGTGTTTTCCGGGACAGGTTACAGGAACTATACAGTTCCCTGGCTACAACGGTTCCACTGGCTGCCAGTTTGTTTCTGGGTACAATTCAAAGTGTTTATGACCAATAAAGCCATATATATCTTAGGCTCAGACTATCTGACAGATTGTATCTCCCTATGTGAGCCTGCCTGAGATTTTCAGAAGACGCCTTTGTCTCAGTCTCACCACTGTCACAAGCATGGTTGGTGAAACAAGGCCTGAAATAGACTGCCCCTAGACTCTGGAACTCCTTTCACAAAGATGCCAGAATGGCCCACTCCTTGCTCTTTTCTGTCAGCTGGCAACTATCTTCTTTTTCCAACAGTCTTTTAAAACAGAAGGTTTAATTAAATAACAGACTGAGGGTGCTGTATTTTTAAAAACTGAACTGCTTTTAATTGCTTTTTATCTTTTTAATTGCATTTTGTTGTTTTAAGTGTAAGTTTAAATTGTTTTAATGTGTGAATAGTTTAATTCCATTTTCATGTTCATTTTCTATGGTTTTTTAATGGTACTACGGTATTCCTTTTTAAACTGAAAGCTGCCTTGAGTCCCAATTTTGGGAGAAAAGTGGGAAATTATTATTGTTAAATTTGTTGTTATTTTCAACTGTTTTACAGCTGCCATTTAAGGCACTATAGAACTCTGCCTTGTTTTACAAAGGCATTGGTCACTCCCTCTGTCCACTCAGCCAGTTTCCTTCTGACTTTTTCAATAAGCTAGGAAAGAAAAGGATCTAAGAGACATGTGGTGGGTCTCGCCTTTCCAAGAATGTTGTCCACATCTTTGGCTGTACAAATTTAAATGACTCCATTATCAGCAGGAACCAAAGTTACATCCACTGAATCTGTCAGTTAGAGTAGACTCAAGCTATTTTATCTGCAAGCTGCTGGGCACATTGTTCATACCAGGTTGTTGAGTGGTCTGGAGTGGTCTGGCTTCTCCTGTCATGGGCCAGCGCGTAACAAGCTTCTGACCACTCAAGACAGATTTGCTGACTGGTTCCTTGCAGACACAATGATAATATCAGAGAAGATATTTTATTTTACTGCCTGTATTGTCCTCAGATACAGTCCAGCACATGTTTGACTGGACCATCTCTGACTTTTTGCCAACATTGCTCTAACTGCTATCTCATTTGTTTCATCACTGCTAGCTCTCTAGAACACCAGGAGGGTGATTTGTTTCCACTTCATGAGAAAGGATACTTAAAAGCAATAGTTTTCTCAATCCAGATGTTGACCGGGTTTTGACAGAATTGCCTGATGAGGCAGCAACTTTCCAAAAGTCAGCATGAAGCCATCTGGATCCACAAGCCTCCTGAAGCAAACTATCTGAATGGGTCCCTCACCCCTGAAGAGACTGTTAGTTCAAGCAAATCTAAGCCTTACCAGATCCCTGGCAGAGAGGGTGAGAAGAATCATCAAGCCCACTAACAACTACCCCCTCCCTCTATACCATGTTGGAACAAATGATTCTTCAAGATACAGTTTTCATCATATTGCAAGAAACGATGATGCTCTGGATAAGAAGCTAAAGGACCTTGGGGCAGAAGTTATTTCATTGGTCCTTCCTCTTGAAGGACATGGCCCAGGAAGAGGGAGAAGAATATTAAAAGTCAACAACTGGCTTCACAGATGGCCATAGAATCATAGAGTTAAAAGAGATCACAAGGACCATTAAGTCTAACCCTCTACCACGCAGGAATATATAGTCAAACACTACCAGCAGATGGCCATCCAGCCTCTGTTTAAAAGCCTTCAAAGAAGGAGACTCCACCACACTGTGAGGCAGGGTATTTCACTGTCAAATGGCTCATACCATCAGGAAGTTCTTCATAATGTTTATGTAGAATCTCTTTTCTCGTTGTTTCAATCCATTGCTCTATGTCCTAGTCTCTGGTGCAGCAAAAAACAAGTTAGCTCCATCTTCCATATGACATCCCTTTAGAAGTTTAAACATAGCTCTCATGTCACCACTTAACTTTCTCTTTTTCTTTGTGGTCTCTGTGCCTCACACAATGGGGTTTCTTCTGCATACGCAATAGCCACTAATGGAACTTTCTAGAGCTGAGTAGTTTGGTGAGAACCCTTCCCCCATACTAAGGACTGAGCGTGCTTAAGCCCGCCGAGCTACTCCCTCCTCAGTTTTCTTCTGTCTGCCAATCGGTTAGCAGCTTACAGAGATTTCTGGCTGAGTAGCAAACCTCTGTCTTTCTTTCGTTTTCTCCCCCGGCCCTTCCCTTTCCCTCGAACTTACATATTTAATTTATCTCCTTCTCTTTTCTATATCAACTTCATTGTTTAAACTCTGCATGTCTTGCAGCCACAAGGTCTCACTCTCGGACACTCACTTTGAGTGTCTTTACTGTCTGAGGAGGGGCACAACATTAAGCTGTACCCTATCTGTAAAGATTTCACCTTTGAAAAATCAGACTTCCTGGCTAAAATTCTTTGGCTAGGAACAAGCCCCTAAAGTGAAGGAGCAGGTGGCTGCCAACACTGCCCTTCCTACGGTGCTACCCTTTGCGTTAGCACCCACAAAATACCCTTCCGCACCAGTATTGACATCAACGCAGAAGTCCTCCTCTTCATCGATACTGAAGACTTCGATACCAAAACTACAACAAAATCACCCACCAAGGTCTCTTTCTCTACTGCAACTTGTATACAGCTATTGTAACCTCTTCTTCAGCAGAACAGGTTACAGCTGTTCTACCCACTCCACCTCTGACTCTCACCCATCAGGCAGATACCACCTGGCAGCTGGAAACCTTGAAGTAACACAGATACTCTGCCCACCATACTAAATCTCATAAATGTCACCAAGACCCATCTACTAAAGGGAAGAAATCCAAGCACCTCCCTTCATCACTGGTACCATCTATTTCAACCTCGGTACTGTCAGCTGCAATGTTGGCCCCTTCAGTTCCTCTAACTTACACTCTACCAGCAAATCCAGAACCAGGGGACACATCATCACAAGAGCCTCTGCCCTTGGTTGTGCCCTGCTAGCCTCAATTCCTAGCAGTGGCTGTTGATGCAGCCTTGCGCTGCCTGCAGGGCTCTCCTCTTGACCACCACGTCAGATGCATTGAGGAGCCTTCTCCCTTTATGATCCCGACCGATCTGTCTGATGATTGCCAGCCTAATCCAGACGTTCTGCTGTTTCCTCCTCCAGCTCCACTGCTGGAAAATCAACCTCCGCAACCACCTCAAACCAGAAGTGTCTCTCCCTACCAAAGGGAATGAGCCCGATCTCCTCAACAACAAGCCCATACGCTCCTGGGTGTTAGGGAAGAATCACCCTACTCCTCAGAATCTTACATTGATTGTTATGCCCACAAACATCAGTGGAGAGAGGCTCTGGGATCTTATTACTTGTATTCTCTGGCTCCTCGAGATCAATACCATCCCAACGCCCGTTACTGGTCACCACGTTCCTATTCTTGCCATTGTTCCAGATCTCATTCATGGTCCTTCTCATCACCACTCTTGTTACCAACAGTACTTTCAGTCCCATTCTAGGTCTCACTCCCCTCATCACTATTACTATTATGGCCACTCGGCTAAGAACTACCGCAATCACCCACATCACTTCAAGGCTATCTCACCTCTACCTCAAGTCTCTAAAACAGTATCTAGATCTCCACAAAACAGTGCTCAAAACCAGTCTCTGCCACCAGTACCATCAACATCGGCATTGGCACCAATACTTTCGACACCTCCAGTACTGATGACAACCATACTTACCACTCAATCAGTACTGACTGCTACAACCCAAGCTATGATGCTGACTGTGTCTCAACAGCCTCTCCAGACCTCGGAACCAACCTTGGTATCAGAGGCTACTTGTTCCGTAGACGTTTCCTCTACCTCTGGATCTTATGATTCCGATGAAGACTCTCCTCAATCACGGTCTCCATCTCACAACTCTCTCCCTCTTGCTTTTGAAGCGCCATCTCCTGACTCTGTGCCAGAGGATGTCAAGCAAATATCTGACATACTTGTCTGCCTGGCAACAGCTATCGGACTTGATATTTCAGGCATTCCTCCTTCTGTTCAAGATCCAGTTTTTCACTATGTGGATAACAGGACACCTTCTGCTGCTCCAATCCCATTCCTTCCTGCTCTTCAGGAAGTTATGAAGCACCCCTGGCCTCAGTCAGCATCTCTACAGTCCACTCCCCACAGGCTGGAACACCTCTACAGAATTAAACACAAAGATGTAGAGTATTTGTTCAATCATCCAAAGCCTAACTCCATCACTGTAGAGGCCTCTCAGACCAAAAGTGGTAAGAAAATTCATACCACCCCACCTGATAGAGAGGGCCACCTTGACATCTTTGGCAGACTATTTTACTCTGCTGCTTCCTTGATTACTCAGGTTGCCAACACTTAGGTTTGCCTCTCAGCTTATCTTCGTTCTGTCTGGGAGAAAATGCTGCCACACATCTCATCCCTTCCAGTCAAGCACCAAACCAATGCCTCCCATTTCCATAATGAATCTGCTGCCATTACCTCACAGCTTATCCAAGCTTCTAGACATGTGGTGGGGTGCACCTCAAGAATCATGGTGGGAACAGTGGCCCTTCACCATTATGCCTGGTTATGTTCTGCTGGATTAACTGAAGACATGAGAAAGAGAATTGAGGATCTCCCCTTTGATGGCCAGGGCCTCTTTCATTCCTCCATAGATGATACTATGGACGACCTGATGAAGGCTCGACTGACAGCCAAGAAGATGGGTTTCTCTTCCCAGACACAACAGCATAGATCATACTCTTCCAGATCTTCTTGGCACCAGACTTCTACCTCTATCCACTCTCAGTCTCCTCATTGTTGTTCCCAGATATCAGCTGTTCCATCTTCTTCTTCACATCACACCTATGAGCAGCGTCCGCTTCGTCCAAGAAGTCCTCCTCCATGGGGAAAGTGCACTTTTGACTTCCCCAACCTAAATATACTCAGCTCAATAAATCACTCTTCAGAGGGAAAAATTTCCAAGCCTTTTACCATTTTGGTCACCCTGCTCTGAACATCTTCCAGTCTGACCATATTCTTCTTGAATTGCGTCATGACCCTGTCCCAGGACCCTTCCCAACAGCCACATCTGAGACACATGAGAGGAACAGTACTTACAGCAGCCAGTGTAGATAGAGAAGGGAGAGCCCAGCAGTCTGCAGTGTTATATAATAAGGATTCATTAAGCAGACCAACAGCTGGGTAAGACTCTGAGCTTATATAACAAGAGACCAGAATGGGAAAAGGTTGTTGTAGCCAACTGATCCTATTGGTGGAAGCAGCTCAGCTTACACTTGCACTCCTTGCTTGCACTCCTAGAACTCTTGACCTTCACTTCATCTATGGATATTGCCATTGGACTCTCCCTCTCTGGATTTACAGCAAACTTGGACTCTCTCTAAATCTACTGAAAACTCAGACTGCAAAACAACTAAGACAAATTTTGCTCACTGACTCCTAATAACAAACTAATTAGACAGCTGGGAATCCTTGGCTGGCTACTGGTACAGGACAAATTGTGGTATGCAGAACTGGACAAAATATGCTAGATGAGGTCTGACCAAAGCAGAACAGGGTGGGAATATTACATCCCTTGAGCTAGACATTATATTCCTATTGATACATCTTAGAATCACATTGCTTTTTAGCTGCTGCATCACACTGTTGACTAATGTTAACTTGTGGTCTATCAAGACTCTTTTACATGTATTGTGATCAAGCCAGGTATCACTCATCCTATTTCTGTGCATTTCACTTTTTCTGCCTAAGTGTAGTATATTGAAATTCATTTTGTCAGTTTTGGCCCAGCTCTCTAATCTGTTAAAGTCATTTGGAATTCTGATCCTATCTTCTGGGGTGTTAGATACTTCTTCTAATGTCACCTCTATTCCATCATCCAAGTCATTGACAAAGATGTTGAATAGCACTGGGCCCAGTACAGAACCCTGTGGCACTCCACTAGTCACTTCTCTCTGGGATGAAGATGAGTCTTTGGTGAGTACCTTTTGGGTTTGTTAGTCAATCAATTAGAAATTCACCTAACAGCATTGTCTAGCCCACATTTTACTAGCTTGTTTGCAGGAATATCATGTGGGACATTGTCAAAAGCCTTCCTGAAATCATCCACAGCATTCTCTTCATCCACCAAGCTTGTAATTCTATCAAAAAAAGAGATCAGATTAGTCTGGCATTATTTGTTTTTGAGAAACCCATGTTGACTTTTATTGATCACATCATTCCTTTCTATGTGCTTACAGGCCGTTTAATGACCTGCTCCAGAATCTTTCTAGGTATTAATGTCAGGCGGACTGGGTCCTGGGTTTTTTTCCCCTTGTTTGAAGATGGGGACAACATTTGTTCTCCAGGCTGCTGGAATTTCTTCTGTTCTCCAAGAACTCTTAAAAATTGTTGCTAGTGGTTCTGTGATTACTGGCATCAGTTCTTTTAATACCGTTGGATATAGTTCATTTGGCCCTGGAGATTTGAACACATTTAAGGTAGCCAGGTATTCCTGTACTACCGCTTTACCTATTCTGTGCTGCATTTCCTCTACCACATCATCTGCTCCATTTCCCTCAGGTACAGCCTTGTTTTCGTTTTGGGAGGACACTGAGGCAAAGCAGGTATTGAGTAGTTCTGCCTTTTCTATGTCCCCTGTTATCATTTCACCATCTTCTCCATGCAGTGGCCTTACCATTTCCTTGTTCTTTCTTTTGGCACAGGCATAAGGTTGGCTAGACAGGTTTTTAACCTGTCTAACCACCCTTAGCATGTTCTGTGCTTTAGGTTTTATCCCCGTTAATCAAAACCTGTGCCTTCTGTTTTGAGTAAATTGCAGTGATCCACATTTAAAAGTTCTGGCCAAAATTCATTTTCTTGAGAAGCTGAATCATAAAAATCCAGAAATCATTCTCAAAAGCCTACTCAGCATCCAAAAAAATAGAACTGCGTGCTTTTCATGATGGGTCTCTAAACACTCTAACATTAGTCATGTATCTCATATTAGTTATGAATCTCATTATTCAGGAGAGATAATGGCTTACAGTTCTTAGGATCAGTTACATCACTGTCCTCCTTGGGAATCAAAGTTATATTTGCACCAGTCTAATTCTCAGGAGCTTTGCTGTTACTCCAAAATGTGAGTGACTCAGGGGGCCCACCCACAATGCCACTACCTCTATGTGACAACGGGGAATTAATTATTTCAAAATTAGGAGGCCTGAGAGAAGTAGATAACAAAGACCTTTCAACCAGTCTTTACAGGATCATGCAGGAAAGAACCAGCCAGAGATTCAAAGGTAAACTAAAAATGTGTTTTATTGAGGGGAATTCACTCATGCATGCACACAAGATACAAACAGCTGCACATTCACACAAAAGCTAACCAAAGGAAAAGGAAGGAAAGATTTTAAGATACTGAAGTTTGAGGGTAAAATGAGCAATATTTACCAATCCAGAAGAGTAGTAAAGAAGCAATGTGTGGCTTAGACTTGTGTGTCTAAGGGCAGTACACAACTGGGAAGCACATTGACAGTGTGGCCACCAGCAAGCAAAGCACTGCATCTGACTGTTCAAAACCAAGGGTTTATTTCCCTCCCTGGAGGGGTGTGAGTTAATTTCTTCCCAGCAGATTAAACAAAAGGGGTCTAGGGTGGACTGATTGTTTCAATGTCTTGGTTGGGTAGGGTGACTGGGGAAGGCTTTGGTAGGAAGTGTGCACAGCAGGGGTGCTTGCCTGCACCTGGGCAGTATGACTATTGTTTTCATTGAGAGGATTAGCTTAGAGCCATTAAGTCAGGCTTTCCCAGCTAATCAGCATTGAATTTATGACCTGGCCATGCTGAGGTCACTTCTGACCTACTCTCAGCCAGCATCTCTTCTCCACATGGCCTTTCAGCCATAAGCATATATAACTTAATTCCATGCCAGTTAATATTGTTCAATTATACCATATGGAAGCATAAGGGTGTACAGCTGCTAATATTGAAGGATCAGCGATAGACTTCATTAAATAACACAATGGCAAATATAACTGATCTTCTAACACCTTGTAATAGCAGACTGATCAACCATCCAGTCCTGAAGCTTTCCCAACTTTTATTTTCTTAAATGCCTCCACTACTTTCACAAGTGTTATTTTTGTGTTCAGATTGCACTATAGATCTTCAGAAATTGTTGGCAAATTCTAGAGATCCAAATAGGAATATATTCTCTTAGGTAAAACTCCTTATTATTTATATAATGTCAGAAAATGTAGAAAATATTCTGCATCTCATCTTTATCTGTGGTTAAATGTTTTCCATCGTTAATCACCACAATCATCTTTCTTTCCCTCTGCTTCCATAATGTGTAGGCCAGCCATCTTCCTGGTTCCAGGTTAGTGAAATAGGCAGGTACCTGAAAGATTTAAAATGGATTTTTAAAAACTTGTTTGGTTTGGGTGTTGGAAAAATAAAATTTGAGGATCAGTTGTGTGAAGATGATGAACATTTAGTAGCTAACATGTACAAAATGTTGAAATTTAAGCTGGAGGAAGAACAAGTAATGGAATGTATGATTAAATGGGTGCAAAATATGGGCCACCCAATTCAGATGGATTAATGGCAAGGGATGTGGACAAAAAATTTGAAATTTACTTTAAGTTATGACCAGAAAGAAAACTTTTATAAGATGAAGTATATGTCATATCTAACCCCGGAAAAACTCTCTAAAATGACCTAGGCTTGCTGAAGAGCAAGGAGTTGGTTCTGCAGACATTGAATGATTTTCATGCTATTAAAAGTCATTGGCCTGGGGTTTCCCTGATTTTTTCCATGATGTTGCTCTAAGCACATTGATCATTCAAAAGGGATGACAAACAATGAAATATACAGTGCCAGGAGTAAAGGGTTGGGCCAATTTTTATAATATCGCAATATTGTCTTCTGACATCCAAAGCTCTACTGGGCTGATGGAATGCATCTATTGGATGAAAGGAAGGCATTGTTCCTAGAGGACATACAACAGAGTGTGGGAGCCATCTTGGCCAGCTTGGTGGGGGAAGGGATTAAGCAGACACTTGTCCCTTGTATGTGGCGGGTAATGGGGGAAGAACAAGACTTTGGTGTTCAACCATTGGCACCCCTTTGGTGTAAGGTAGGACTCTGGAATCCCCTTTTTAGGGCCTTGTGTCCCACAGGGTTATGGAGGGAGGCTACCCTTGAGGTTTACTTGGGATTAGGGCTCTCTCCTGTGCGGCCCTGCAGCTTGGGTGGGAGTCCCCCAGGTTACCTTTCAGATATGTTAGACCAAGGAACAACAAAAGCAATTTGGATTCCCTTGGGGCTGAGGTGTTTTGCCCAAAGGAAGGCTAAGGGATTTCATGTGGTGATATCTGGCCTCAGCTGGACCCACATCAAGTTGCTTCTCCGTAACTGCTTCTTTACAGGCCAACGCAATTTTAAATAGGGCAGATTAAATAAAATGGCCCTTATTAGCCAATGTATGTTTCTGTTCTCTTTATTTCATGGTTGATCATAAATAGAATGTTATTTTGATTCTATTAGAATGCTACATTTAACATAAGTAGTAGAGTAATTATTTTATAAATATAAGTGAAGTTCAAATCTTATATAATGATAATATTAGATAGTATGCTCATTTAGGTATGGATATTTCGATGGAACTTCAAAGTATAACAAGTTGACATTAGTTGCCATTCTCCAAGGAGGTGGAAATCAAGTCTGTGAACTTATTATCCCTGTGTAAGTTGCTTTAGTATGTTAATTTAGTTAGTTGTTTGTTGTTTAGCTTAGTTAGCTGATATTTCATTGTTCAGGTGTGTATGTTTCCTCATATGCTGCTTAATATTTGTCAAAAGTATTTTCAGTAAAGATATAAAAGTATTGGTGACTATAACATCAATGATATAGGGAGAAGCAAAAGAACTCCAGGGAGGGCAGAAAAAATGCAACAAAGAATCAGTTGGGGAGAATGAGCCATGATCTTGGATGTCTCTACACTAATGCACAAAGCATATAATGAACAAAGTACAGGAAAAACAAACTTGAAGTCTTAACACAAAAAGGAAAATATGATTTAACAGTATCATTGGAATCTGGTAGGATAAATCTTATTACTGGAACATGACTGGAAGGGTATAACCTATTTCAGAAAAGCAGACCAAGCAGAAGTAGGGTGACGGGGTGACAAGGCAAAGATCTATGACTTAGAGCATGGAAAAAGGATTAAAAACATTTGTGTAAAAATTAAGAATTAAACCATTGTGACAGTCTACTGTTGGCCCCCAAGCCACACTCAAGATATGGTTTAGCCTTCCTTAAACAAATGAACTAAAAACAAGAAATATAGTACTAGTAATGGGACACCTCAATCACTCTGCTATTTGTTAAAATTTGTTGCCTTTACAGAATATTTACATTATATGTAATGGGGAGTTAAAAGAGTACTGGTTAAAATTTTACTAATAATTATTATTTTATTTATTGTTTTATTTGTTTATTTATTATTGTTATTATTAGGTAGTATTGTTTTTAAAAATAATGTTTCAACTCATGTTATAAATATAATAATTGGAGATTAGTATTTAGAACAAAATTAAAATAACATAATTAGACTAGTAACTCAATACTATTACTAGTAATGGTTAGTTTTGTATGCTGGCATTAACTAGGAATTTCTTTTAGCTATTTTGTTAAAGGTGTAGATTCTATTAGCAACATAATTAATCTAGATTTTTGTAAGGATTAATAAATTAAGTAGGATTTTTTTAGTAGGAGCTGTTTGCAGCAAGGGCAGGAATCAATTTTAATTAGCTATAATTTCTCCTTTGTCAGTTTTACTTTCCTTCTATAGTTATAGTTTACTTTAGTTCTATAGTTATAGTTTAATAACATAAAATTAGTTATTTTATTTGTTTTGTAATATATGTTTATGTTTTTTTATTTTATGTATGGTTATGTATTGTTATGTGTGTTATATGTTTAATTAAAATTATTCAAAATAAGGAAGAGAGAAGAACAAGGAAGAAGGGGATATAGCAGGAGAGAAGGAGACAGAACTCAAGACTCAGGATGAGGCCCTAAGGAGGCAAGTAATGGAGAAGAAAGAGGGAAAGCTTGACGTGAATGTAGATGTTGACTCTAAAAAAGGAATGTAAAAATGCATCTGAAGTCCCCCCCCCCTTGGAATATCAGAGGGGTGAAATCAGTAGATAAAATAATGAATGTTTCTTCATTATTCAAGGAAACAAAAATTGGATTTGATATACTTACAAGAAACCCATATTAGGTAAAAAGATTCTTTTAAACTCTAAATTAAGAAAATAATTTGTATCATCATTGGATAAAAAGAAAAGAAGGTAGTGATATATGCAACTGCAAAATTCAGTTCAGAAGAAGTTTTTGAAGTTTCAGAGGGCCATGATAGCAGTGGAAATTCAACAGCATGGACAAAAAATTTTGGTACCAAAACTTACATCCAATCATAATCCAGTGTTATTGACTATGAAGAAGAAGCACAATCAATTTAACTGGAGATTAAATAAATTAAGAGGATTTGTGGATGACTTAGTGTTGCTGTTGTTTTGCAGGACCCCTTAGATTGTGTGGAAATTTACTTAAGATGTTTTTAAAAAATATTTTTATTATATATTTTAAATGTAATAAAACTAAACATTTACTCTGTACACTTAAGAATGACTACAAAATGAAAAGAAGAGAAAAAAGGAATAATATGTACTAAAACAATACATATTCCAAAAAATCATGCTAAAACTATCCTCTATGCTACCTGCTTAAAACAGATAAAGGAAAGAAAAAATTATAAATGTGTATATTGTTGACTCTTCCAAGGTCAGATTGCAAATTAAGCCTCCTTTATACTTCCTTTGTAACCTTAAATATAGGCTTTTTGTTACTATACTCAAACAAATTTAAACATCTATATACTATTCATGTTAAATACTGTTTTCCATAAGTTCATCTAACTAAGTCTGTTACTCAAATCTTCATGTTGCTTGTCCACCCTTGTTCATCTTTAAAAACAGAGCAATTCTCTCACACTGCTTTTTAAATTCCAAAAGGGAATGATCTCTTAATAGTGTTGTCAGCTTGTCTATCTCAGACATACCCAATAGCTTCAGCACCCAGTATGGTGTGGCTGAAAGAATGTTTGATATTGAAAAGAGAAGGACTCTTACAATGACAAGGTTTTGATTTAAAGTTTGGATGGCATGTCTTTTTATGGTACAGTATTGTTAAAGCAGATGTAAACTTTAACAATCCCTTTATGAAGCATGTGCTCTTAAGATTGTGGAAATAAACACAAATTATGATTATGTTCCAGAATACCTCTTTGGGTCTCACCACATGAAGCTCTTATTTCAAAAGAAATAATAGTTAAAGATATATGGTTAACATATAAATATTTAATGCAAGTAGATGATAACAATTGAAACAAATAAGGATTTGATTGAAAGTGGTTGCAATATTAGGTGGTTTGCTTACAGTTATCCAAATGATTTAAAATGGATAAAAACTAATTGTTCTCCCAACCTAGTGGACAATGGGAGTTGCAACACAGACAGTGAGCTATCAGCTTCGGATCCTCTGAAGATGCCAGCCACAGATGCAAGTGAAACATCAGGAGAAAATACTAATATAACACGGCCTCAAAGCCCAGAAAACCCACAACAACCTAATGAGATATCAATTCACTGATGTTTGCAGTGTTTGGGTGACAAAGACGTGATGTGTGTTGTAATAGCTCTGTATTGTGAGTGCTATGAGGCAAGAGAAAGAAGTCCAATTGCACAGGGGATGGATATCTGTCAATCAGTGTTCTCGTGGGCTTCTCACAATGGCAGTCCATGGGAAATTCCAGCTTCTACTTAAGCCTATTGTCCACAGGAACAGCGATCATTTGCCTGACAAATGACTCAGTCTTACCTGGAGGGTGCTTCAGGTTGACCTGCCTTCCATAGTCAGAATTTCCCCCCTGTCAGTTTGACCTCTCCATCACCTATCAAGATTGATTTTGATATTAGAGACAATTGAATATGTGTTGCCAATCCAATATGGTGCCAATTGAGTATGGTGCCCATCCGAACCATACTGATATCAGGGACCCTCAAAGCAGGATCTTACAGAACATTATATTTTCTATATTGCAGTATTATTACATTTATGAAAGTTAAAGAGTAATTATAAGTATACATGTCATTATATTTTAACCAGTTTTGTAGATTAGGAATAAAATTATTTAGTTGCAGTTATTTTATTGAACTTTGACAAAGTATATTAAGTAATCACAAATATCCATTCTCTGGGGAGTTGGAAGTCATACATGTGCCATATTTATACATTTGGTGTTTTTGGTGTTTGCTAGTTTGCTTAGACAGTTTGTTTAGATAGTAGACATTAGCTATATTTGTGTGCTTTTCCCTTTATGTGTTGTTTCATATATTATCTTTAAAATTGTTTTTAATACTTTTTTAAAGAAAGAAATTCTGCAGGGATATTCTTCAAGTTGCATTTCAGTATGGTGGTTGGTTTAGTGTTCTTTGTTATCTTTACTCTAATTTTTGATGTTAATAATTCATGGGCTGTGCCCCAATCTGCCCCTGACCCTGTTTTTGCAAAGAGAATGGAGCTTCTCCATCTTTTACTTCCAATCATGTAGTCCATTTGATTTTTTTATTCGCCACCAGGTGATGTCCATGTACACAGTTGCCTTTTCAGTTGCTTTAAGAATGTGTTTGCAATGAACAGACTGTTGTCTTTGCAAAATTCAGTCTCTCTCATGCTTGAGCATAGGCCAAATTTTCGTACAATCTTTTATTCTGTTCTCTTCCATACTTTTGCATTCCAGTCACCTCTTATTAACAAGCAATCCTGTTTCCTCCTGGACTCCAGCACAGAATCTTTGAATTTCTTCTTCTTGAGCTTCTGTGCTTGGACCATAAACTTGGATTATGATTATATTGTAAGTCATTATTATAAGTCTTATTATTATTGTTATTCAATCAGACTTTGCATTATATCTTTTCACTATTTTGGTACATCATGCCTTACTATTAATACTACCCCATTTCTTCTTAGATTTTCATTTCTTGCACAAAACACTCTGTAATTATCTGATTCAAAATAGTCCAAATATCCTTTCATCTTGAATCCGGTTGCATTATTAGTCACAGCACAACTTGTCCTAGTCCTTTTCTCTTCCCCAATAGCTGGTTGAGTGCCTTCTGATACTATCTCTTGTTTCTCATTATAGAGTTTTCATGGTAAAAGACTTTCAGAAGTGCTTCTGCTCAATACTAACAAATGTTAGCTGTGCTTCCATTGCCATTGTTCCAAATTGCAACCAGACAACTTCCTTGCTTGGCTGTACAGAACTGAGATTTTGATGGAAGAGGGAGAAATTTTGGGTGCCTTGAAAACTGAAAGGCCAGACAGGAAGAAGCAGACATCTGAAGATGGGCCAACAGAAACCATGAGGCAAAGCGCCATATAATTCAGTGCCTGGGGAATGTTCAGCTTATATATGTGAAAAAGAAAGCATTTGCTAAGAATATAATTCAGTCCTTAAATGACATCTATCCAAGATCAAACTGAGCTATTTGCTCTCCCATTAGTGGATGGTGTAATCTACTGAAACTTAAGGAAAAAATCTTCTGGTTACTAGATGAATTATCTACAAAAGGAAGAAAGCTGAACAATCAGAAATAGGTTGGGATTTTGGTGGGATCTTTACCAAAGGCATTTTCTCCCTTGATTTCTGGAGTTAATGCAATGAAACAACCCATATTCAAAGATGTAATGGCCAGATTTAAAAATCAGGTTGAACAGTTGCTGTTATATAAAAAAAAGAGAGCTTACTTTTCAGAGTGCTGCCTCACACACTGACTCACTGCTAGAGGAGAACAAAGGAGTAGGAGATTTGTATGTGAACACCTTAGAGGCCAATGTTCTACTTGTGATCAGAAAAGACATTTTCATCAAGACTGTGTGAGAAGGCTAAGCAATTTTGGGACAAAATTCAAAACATGATGTTGGGATGCCTTCCATATTATAGCAATGGGATATATAGTCCAGCATAAGTAGTAGCTTGCTAAAACCAAGAAGCCTAGGAACCAGAGACCATTAGATAAACAATAGTTAGGAATGCACTGATAGGCTCTGCCTGGATCTCACAGCTTCAAGGTCTCTTGGAAAAGAGGGGGGGAAAGTGGGGAATCTAAAGTCGTGGCTTTTGCTTTTGAACTTTAGTCTTCTCACTGAAGTCTTGTACGATGTATCTCACTCCAAATAAATAGTGTTTATTCACTGTACTATTTGCATGTGTGGATTCAGTTCCTGACACATGATGCAAATTTTTTTTGATGTTTCCAATTACAAAGAAGCCAAATTATATTTGTTAGGTATCTGGAAAGAGGATACCAATGTAGAAAACAGCAGAAAATAGGACAACATATGTTACTTGCAGCAAGATTAATTTATGCAAAATACTGGAAAAAGTTGGAAATCTCTTCAATGTCTGAGTGGTTTAACAGATGCATGGAAATGGATAAATTAACAGTTAGGTTAAAGGGTCAAACAGAAGTAAATTTTTATCTGAATGGAAATTTTTAACGAAATGTTTAAGAAAAACTGAGGGTGAATTGAAGATACTAGGTTTTTAATATTTATGACTGTAAGTTCTATTTTTTATTTACTGTAGCATGAGAAAGATATTATGAGGATAGCATGAGAAAGATATTATGAAGATATTAGTATTAGTGAGTACTGCTGATATAATATTAGTGAGTACTGCTGATGTAGACAAGCTGCTGAGGCAAGTAAAGAGGGCAGCTTGTTTTCTCAGTCTCTGTCCAACTTGACGGGTCATTCAAGGAGGAGATGTAATTAGACTTCAAATGCAACATATTATTAATAAATCTCTCAGGGAAGAAAATTTTCCATCCTGTTTAAAAAAAGCAGTGGTTAGACCACTTATGAAAAACCCTTCCTGTATCTCCTGGATGTTAATAATTATAGACGAATATCTGATCTTCATTTTTTTGGAAAACGTGATTGAGGAGTCAGTTGCCTTCCAATTCCAGATGATCTTGGATGATATATACTTCCTTGTCCCATTTCAGACCAGCCTCAGAGTTGGATATGGAGCTAAAACTGCTATGGTTTCCTTAGTAGATCTTAGCATTGATGGGGGGAATGTGTCCATGTTGATGCTTTTAGACTTCTCAGCAGCAATCAATACCATTGATCATATTATCCTTCTGAAATGTGCAGGGGTTGGAACTGATGGCACTGTGTTGCAGTGGTTTCCTGACTTACCTCTCAGGCAGTTCCAGATGGTAATGTGTGGGGATAACTGCTCCTTTTAAAAGGAGCTATTATATGGCATACTACAAGATGCCATTCTATCCTGAATGATTTTTAACATCTACATGAAACCACTGGGAGAGACCATCCAGAGGCATGGGGTGGGCTGCTATCCATACACTGATGACATCCAAATGTATTTCTCCATGTCTTCAAAAACAGGCTGAGCTAAGGATAGTATGACTCCTCTGAATGAATGCTTGAGGAGGTAATGAGACAGATGAAGGAAAACAAATTGAAATGGAATCTAGACAAGACAGAGGTGTTACTATTAAGAATTCTAATCTGGGAATTGAGGTGCGGCAGCCAGTTTTGGATGAGGTCACACTCCCTCTGAAAGACTGTGTTCGCAGCTTGGGAGTGCTCCTGGATCCATCTCTTCAAATGTCAGCTCAGATAGATCAGGAATGCTTATAATCAACTTTGGCTGATATGCCAACTGCACCCCTTCCTAGAATTGGAAAACCTAAAGATTGTCGCACACATGCTGGTAGCCTCAAGGCTGGATTTTTGCAATGTGCTGTACATTGGGCTTGATACCTTTGTACCAAGTTCAGAAACTCCAGCTGATCCAAAATATGGCAGCCAGATTGGTTACAGGTACATCCAGGAGTTAGCATATCACACTGATATTAAAATCTCTCCACTAGCTGCTAATTAGTTTCTGGGGAAAGTACAATATGTTGTACTTTAAAGCCCTACATGGTTTGGGTCTAAGTTACCTGCAGGATTGTCTCCTCCTGTGTAATCGGTTCTGAATACTTGGGTCCTCTGGGGGCCATTTGCTTAAAACAATCAGGTCTAGACTGGCAACAGTTACTCAGAGCATCTTTTCATCAGCTACCCTTAGTCTGTGGCATGACCTGATGGAAGAGATTTGACAGCTAAACATACTGTCTGAATTTTAAATAGTATTTCTTCCAGCAGGTCTACACAGTCAATTTTAAGCCATAAATTTAAATTGGCATATTTTTATGGCTGTATTTTAATCTAGATTTACATGTTAAATGATTTTATATGTTTTACTTATAATTTATACTTGGGGAGAGGCAGATAAGAAATAAAAATATAAAATAAAATTATTATTATTATTATTATTATTACTACTATTATTATTTCTAAATATGAAAAGAAATTATTTGACCAAAGACATAAAGATAAAAGCATACAATGTTGACAATATAAAATGCATAAACAGCATAAAAGGGAAAGAATTAGGCCATCCATTCCCAAGAAGTGTGAAAAGAAACGAAAGCAAATACTAGAACCAGTACACACTGATGTACGTGAACCAATTCAGACTTCATCTAAAACAAGGAATCATTATTTGCTAAACTTTGCTGATTATTATTCCAGTTACTATGTGACCTATCTGCTCAAAGAGAAAAGCCAAACCATGCAGCTTCTGAAGCAATAAAATACAAATGCAACTGTTATCCCACTGGCATATCCTATCCCGGGACTATAAATTTGACATCAGATATGCCTGCCGTACCAGAGAGGTTGCCCCACTGGGCACGTAGGCAAAGAGGTCGAACAACTGAAAACAGGTCAAGACCAGAAAAATCCCCAGTCACATAGCCCAAAGAGACCACAGGCAATACACATCCACATAGACAAAGGGTCCTCAACCACGAATAGCCAACTTGAAGGGATTAGCATGTTTTCCCCAGGTTGAGCAATTCTGACTTTGGAAAATCCTACAAGGCAAGACCCATCTACATAAACCAATCACACAAACTACCAAGTTGCATTGTCTAGCACTTCTTCTTACCAGGAGAGGGCCTGCTCTCGAGGTATGTTCTGCTTATAAGTAGTCCTAGTTTTTGAGGCTGTCTGCAGAGAACTCCCTGCCATGCTAGTAGACCGGCACTCTGTCAGTTGAGTGATCCCCTCAGCCATCTTTGCTGAGCTCCGTTCTTCTCACTGCTTCCCAGACCGAAGACTTCAGGATAGGTGTAGTATCACCGCTTTTACATTCCCCTTGCTATATTCCCTATCCATTTTTCACCTCTTTTCCTTCTCAATAGGTCATGTGTGCCTGAGTGCATGAGTATGTGAGTGTGTGGTACTATATTCATTTAATAAAATTTATTTATTTGGTATTTTTGTGTGGCTTTTGCTTGGCCTAACCCCGTACAAGTTGGGTAAAAGATCCTGCTGGGTTACCCTGCCCCTCGTTTTGCTAATGCCAGTGCTCCACTAATTTTCCCAACCCTTGTATTTTGGAGCAACTTAAGGTGTACCCCACAGGACCCCCAGAAGTCAGGGTAACACAACTATGAGCAAGAAATTTAGCAAGCTCTTCAGACTGTCAATGGGGGTGAGTACATATTGCAACAAATCCAAACACACATGAAAGAGCAAGGCATTGCACATAAGTGCAGAGTTCCCTTCATTACTGAAGAAAATAGAGGACCATATCAGAGTGTTTGGATCTAAGGCTTATGCTCACATGCCAAAGCAGAAGAGTTTTGAATCAGATAACAGATCTGAAGAAGGTGTAAAGGTGGTGTATGAGTTAGGATGTAAAGGCTACAGAATTCTGAACCCCAAAACAGGAAGAATCACAGTGAGAAGCATTGTGTACTTAGATAAGACTTAGGGAACAGATATGAACCATGCAAACATGGACTGCACAACAAAGGAAACCCTCAATACAGAACAGTGTATTGGTCTAAATGCAAATTTGAAGTCTGCCTGCAACAAATGGGAATGGAAGTGAATAGGTAATCAGAAGGGGGTGCAAAGCAAGCAGAAATAGGTTTGGGCTGGAAATTACCATAGAAACAGACCAGGCTCCAGGACCAGAACTCAGAAGCTCATCCCAATCAAACGAAGGAACGCCACTTCAATACCTGTCCTTGTAAAGTGATCAGTGAGACAGGAGATTCTAGAGAGCATGCTGTTATGCATTATGCTTGGTAAATATTAATTACAGGTAAACTTTGATGCAACAGGAAAGGAGTTTCCTCTTGCCATAGTCTGCACACTTGCAAGGTAGAGCAATATGCAGTTGCCCAGACCCCATGTGTATCTTGGAGAAGTCAAGCCTCATTTTAAAATACAAACTGGAACTTTCCCACCAAAAAATCTGTCTCCCTCCTACTGACAAGAAAATGGCTCCTTGATGTGTTTGGGAGAACAACCAGTACTTAACTGACTTGTTCACTTCCACTGAATGGAAACCCTACAAAAGTGGTTCAGACTGGTACAACTCCCACTGTAAGATAATGTGCCTTGTCTACAGATGTTTGGAAATCCTATCTGGATTTGAAAAACAGCAAATGGCTCTATCAGACTGGCTTTGCCCTATGTGTGAGGAATCTATTGTTTTCATTTCCTCAGATGACTTAGGAGTCATTACTGGTATTCAGAGGGTAATGAGCAAAGGTCATATTCAAATCTAAACTTTGGAACCTTCACATGATAGTGCGTCTCAGAAGGCATCCCCTCCTATCCAGGTGACAGTGACGGCCCCCAAGTTAGGAAAGGGTTAATACAGACACACATGGACTTGGAGAGGCAGCTTCCCCTAGGAGAATAAAAGGGCCTGCTTGCAGCCATATACCTGCAGACCTGCACCCCAGACATAAAAAGGCTGAGAAGAAGAAACCTGAGAGAATGCTAAAGGAGAGACATCATGGACACAGACCAGAAAGAGCTTGGAAGAATTACAGAGTCCCCTAAGAGAAGAAGCTACCCTGATCTTCAGCCACCCAGCCAAACTGGACTCTTCTTCCCAGTGGAGGATGAGAGAACCCATGTGTATGTCTTAGTATGCAGTCCCTTAAACTTAGCTGCACACCTTTAGCCCTCTTAGTCTGGTCAGGAGTACGTTTTTAGCTCCTGAGCCATTTCACCCCTTTTCTTTTGAGAAACAGCTTATGTTATGCCCCCCACACCCCAAGATTGATATGATTTAATTGGCAAAATATTATTTAATTGGCAAATACATTAATTGGCATTGATATAAAATGGAACCTGAGGTGACTGGAAGGTCAAGCTGGGCAGAGGAAAATTATTGACTTAAAGTGTGTGATTGCAAGGCAGGTCAGCCACCACCCTCTCTAGGAGTAGCCAAAGTCATTGTCAAGCAGATTACAAAGCAATTCTGGAGATAATAGGCTTAAGATGAAGCTGGAACATCTTTCAGCATACAGTGGTCTAAAGAGAAGTTCTCAAAAAACAATGATTGTTTCAATCTGTTTCCTCACACCTGGATGTTTCTCTGCATTGTCCACCAAACCTGTCCACAATACAGAGCTATTTTGGCAGCCATTACCTCTTTGTCACCTACACATTAAGACTATTAACACCTCTGTGACCCATTTGTATGTGTTGCAACTCCCATTGTCTGCACAGCTCGAAGAGTCATTCACACCTATACCTGCAGGGTATTTTTGGTACAAAACCCCTCAGTTTTGAGTGATTCAGTGCAAGTATACTTTCTTGTATGACAGCAAGCATAGCATTAGCTGGATATATAATATGCAATACATAACATAAGCATGTATATGAACCAGGTTTTACATGTTGCATATTATAACAGGGAGGCTTTGCAACCTGACATTTTTGGAGCTACTCTGGTTAACTGTCCATTTTGAAAACCTATAGCCTGTAAGGTTCTGCAGAGAGAGAGAGAGATGGTGCCTAGGAATGCTTTTCCCCAAACCAGTAAATCCAGTGCACAGCTCTCATCACAATGCCTGCCCTTCTGTTTTACCTCTTTTCTTTCCTTCAATTTGATCTATGTACTCAATCCTTTTTGCTTCCCTCCTGCCTGCAAAGGTGATTTCCCCCTTCTCCCTAGAGGCTAGTTAGTCCTTTGTCTCCCTTTGTCTGGGAAGGGCGTGACCATGAGGCTCTAGCGAGTGCTGGGAAAAATCGCCCGAATGATATCAATAGAGCAGGTGAGGAAGGGGAGAAATGCAGCACAGAATAGGTAGAAAAGTAGTACAGGAATACCTGCCTAACAAGATGAATTCAAGTCTCCAGAGCCAGATGAATTACATCCAAGGATTTTAAAAGCACTGGCAGAAGTCATTTCTGAACCATTTGCCATAATCTTTGAGAACTCTTGGAGAACAGGAGAAGTCCCAGCAGACTGGAGGAGGGCAAATGTCATCTTCATCTTCAAGAAGGGAAAAAAGAGGACCCAAATAGTTATCGCCCAGTCAGTCTGACATCAATACTGACATCAAAAGATCCTAGAGCAGATCATTAAACAGTCAGTTTGTAATCACTTAGAAAGCAATGCCATAATCACTAGAAGTCAATGTGGATTTCTCAGAAATAAGTCATACCAGACTAATCTTATCTCTTTTTAAAATAGAATCATAGAATCATAGAAATGTAGAGTTGGAAGAGACCACAAGGGCCATCCAGTCCAACCCCCTGCCATGCAGGAAAACCCTCAAAGCAGTCCCGACAAGTGGCCATCCAGCCTCCGCTTAAAAACCTCCAAAGAAGGAGACTCCACCACACTCTGTGGCAGCACATTCCACTGTCGGACAGCCCTGACTGTCAGGAAATTCCTCCTGAGGTTCAGGCGGAATCTCCCCTCCTGCAGCTTGCATCCATTGCTCCTTGTCCTGGTCTCAAGAGCAGGAGAAAACAAGCCCACTCCCTCCTCGACATGACACCCCTTCAAATATTTAAACATGGCTATCATGTCCCCTCTCAACCTTCTCTTCTGCAGACTAAACATACCCAGCTCTCTAAGTCTGTCCTCATAGGGCATGGCTTCCAGGCCCCTCACCATTTTGGTTGCCCTCCTCTGGACCTGCTCCAGCTTATCCATATCCTTTTTGAATTGGGGTGCCCAGAACTGGACACAGTATTCAAGATGAGGTCTAACCAATGCAGAATAAAGTGGTACCAATACCTCCCTCGATCTAGACACCATACTCCTATTGATGCAACCAAGAACTGCGTTGGCCTTCTTGGCTGCCGCATCACACTGCTGACTCATGTTCAGCTTGTGGTCTATGAAGACTCCTAAATCCCTTTCACACGTACTGTTAGCTAGCCACGTGTCCCCCATCCTATATTTCTGCATACCATTTTTTCTGCCTAAGTGTAGGACCTTACATTTCTCTCTGCTGAAATTCATTTTGTTAGCCTTGGCCCAGCTCTCCAATCTGTCAAGGTCCTTTTGAATTTTGATCCTGTCATCAGGCGTATTAGCAACCCCTCCCAATTTGGTGTCATCTGCAAATTTGATCAGCGTGCCCTCTATTCCTTCATCCAAGTCATTAATGAAGATATTGAACAGCACCGGGCCCAGGACAGAACCCTGTGGCACCCCGCTAGTCACTTCTCTCCAGGATGAGAATCTGCCATTGGACCACCCTTTGGGTACGGTCAGTCAACCAGTTACAAATCCACCTGACAGTAGCCCTGTCCAGTCCACATCTTACTAGCTTCTTTGCAAGAATGTCATGGGGAACTTTGTCAAAGGCCTTACTGAAATCAAGATATACTATATCCACAGCATTCCCTTCATCTATCAAGCAAGTAACTCTATCATAAAAAGAGATAAGATTAGTCTGGCATGACCTATTTTTGAGAAATCCATGTTGACTTTTCATAATTACGGCATTGTTTTCTAAGTAATTAGAAACTGACTGTTTGATGAGCCGCTCCAGGATCTTTCCAGGTACTGATGTCAGGCTGACTGGGCGATAATTATTTGGGTCCTCTTTTTTTCCCTTCTTGAAGATGGGGACAACATTTGCCCTCCTCCAGTCTGCCGGAACTTCTCCGGTCCGCCAAGAGTTTTCAAAGATTATAGCAAGAGGTTCCGCAATGACCTCTGCTAGTTCTTTTAAAATCCTAGGATGCAATTCATCTGGCCCTGGAGACTTGAATTCATCCAGTGTGGCCAGGTATTCCTGTACTACCTCTCTATCTATTCTGTGCTGCATTTCCCCGACTTCCTCACCTGCTCCCCAACCACCAGGTTGAGTGTTTTTATCCTTTTGGGAAAAAACTGAGGCGAAGAAGGTGTTGAGGAGTTCTGCCTTTTTTCTTCCTCCTGTTATTAATTCACCATCTTCCTTGCGCAGTGACCCTATCGTCTCCTTCTTTTTCCTTTTGCTACGGACGTATTTAAAAAAGCCCTTTTTATTGTTTTTAATGTCTCTGGCCAGCCTAAGTTCGTTCTGTGCTTTAGCCTTTCTGACCTTCTCCCTGCATCTCCTGGCTACTTGCTTATAATCTTCTTTGGTGATTTCCCCTTCTTCCATTTCCTGTACATGTTTTTCTTAATACTTAGCTCAGCTGAGAGCTCTTTAGTCAACCATTCCGGTTTGTTCAGATGCCTTCCATTTTTCCTCCTTAATGGCACAGTTTTAGCCTGTGCCTTCAGTACCTCCCTTTTAAAGAACTCCCATGCATGCTGAACTCCTTTCTCATTGACTATTCTTGACCACGGGATTTCAGCCAGCAGCTCCTTCAGTTTACAGAAGTCTGCTTTTTTAAAATCTAAGACGAATGCCTGGCTACACTTGCCTTCTCTTCCCCACTGAATGCCAAATTCTAATAGGGCATGGTCACTCTCTCCTAAAGATCCAACCAGTTCTACGTGATTAACAAGGTCTTCCCTGTTGGTCAGGATCAGATCCAGAATATTTGATCCCCTTGTGGCCTCTTCCACCTTCTGGACCATGAAATTGTCTGCAAGACAAGCAAGAAACTTGCTGGACCTTGCCGCCTTTGCAGAGTTTGACTGCCAACATATATCCGGGTAGTTGAAATCTCCCATTATTACTGTATCTCTCCTTTTTGAATGTGCAGTCATTTGGTCTATGAAAGCGCCATCGAGGTCCTCAGTCTGGCTTGGAGGTCTGTAGTAAACCCCCACTATAATATCCCTATTGTTTCTCGCTCCCTTAATTCTTACCCAGATGCTCTTGACCTGGCTTCCGGTGTTCAAGTCATGGATCTCTTCACAGGTGAAAACATCCTTGACATATAAGGCTACTCCTCCTCCTTTCTTATTTGGTCTATTTCTACAAAATAGGCTATACCCCTCTATTCCTACATTCCAATCGTGAGACTCATCCCACCAGGTCTCAGTGATGCCTATCAAATCATATTTATTTTGCTGTACTAGGAGTTCAAATTCATCTTGTTTGTTTCCCATACTCCGTGCATTAGTGTAGAGACACTTAAGTCCTCGTGCCCTTCCTGCAAGTCCCATAACATTGTTTCCACCCCTCCCACGATTGGCTGCTATTCCTACTTGGCCACTATCATTTGGGCCTTTTTCCCCTGCACTTGCCGAGTCCTTGTCCTGAATAATCTTGTCTCCCTCCCCAGTTGTACTTAGTTTAAAGCCCTCCTAATCCTCCTTGTGAGACTGTTTGCAAAAACGTTCCTGCCAAGTTTCAGGAGGTGCGTCCCATCCCTTGCCAGAAGCCCATGTTCCTGGAATTTCAAGCCATGATCCAAAAAGCCAAATTGTTGGTGGTGGCAAAATGTGCGGAGCCAGCTGTTGACCTCTACTATTGTCCTTTCCCTTCGTGCACCATATCCTTGAACAGGGAGGATTGATGAAATGACCACCTGCGCACCAAGGTCCTTAAGCTTTCTCCCCATAAGCTCGTAGTCCTTTGTGATGTGGTGAAAGCTGCACTTCACCGTGTCATTGGTTCCAACGTGAACCAAAATGAGGGGCTTACGGTCAGTGGGCTTGACCAGCCTGGCTAGCCTCTCTGTTACGTGCTTTATCCTGGCCCCAGGAAGACAGCAGACTTCTCGATTGAGCTTGTCCGGTTTGCAAACTGCCGGTTCGGTTCCTCTGAGCAAGGAGTCCCCAACCACCAGAACTCGCCTCCTCTGAGGCCTGTCCGGGGTTCTTCGACAAGCAAATTCTTCCAGGATTGCCTGGGCATTGTGTTGAGGCCGGGAGTGCTGGTCTTCCTGATGTTGGATGCTGTCCTGTTGGTGTTCAAGTTCCAGTTGCCGAAGTTGGATTCCTTCTTGCTGATGTTGTGTTCCCTCCTTCTGGTGTTCCTCATCATTCACAGCACCAAGAACGTTGAAGCGATTCTGTAGTTTGAGAGTCTCTGTTTCCTTCCTGGCCCTTCTACTTCTCCCTGTGACATTCCTCCAAGCATCGCTTTCCTGGCTCACGGAACTGATTTCCTGATCAGGCAGCTCCTCCGCATATCCGGTCTTCAGGAAGGTCCTCTCTGCCCTATCTAAGAAGTCCTCACCTTCCCTAATAAGACGAAGATTAGAAACCTGTGCCTCCAGCTGCCGCACCTTGACCTCTAAGAAGGTGACCAGCTTGCACTTGCTGCAGGTGTACCCGACCACATCTTGTGGCAAGAAAAGGAACATGCCACAAGTGCTACAGGTGACAGCAGCAGCTCCCTCACCTTCCATACTTGATAATACAGAGAATAGAAAAAGAAAACAAAAACAAAAACTGGGCCTCCTTTCTTAATTTGAACTGTATAAGCTATGTCTGCTCAGCTAACTACCAAGCTCAGTTGAACTTTTCCTAAATTTGTTCAGTCGCTATAAGGATCGGTTGTTCCTAAACTTGAATGGTTGAACTTGAAGGATTGAAGTAGATGAATGAAATTGTGCTCGCCATAGGCGCGCGCTGCTGGGAATTCCTAATAAAGCCTCCTTCCCCTAGCTGGCTCCTCCCCCTAGCTTGATTAACTCTCCCTAGTTTGATTGACAGTTAACTGACTAACTGACAAACAATTAGCTGACAATAGGCTGTGAGCTCAGGGAGAGCACGCGGCCAGCGCAAGCAAAAAAAAACCCCAAAAAAACAACACAGAGAAATAAGCAAACAAACTCAGCCCCACAGTCCTGCAAAAACACCTATCAAAGTTGTCTTCACAGACCCAGCTTACCTTCTGCTCTCTCCTCTGGAAGTCGATAGAGTTACAAGGTTGATAGATGAAGAGAATGCTGTAGATGTGGCATATCTTGTCTTCAGTAAGACCTTTGACAAAGTTCCCCAGACATTTTTGCAAAGAAGCTAGTAAACTGAGGGCTGGAAAGGGCTACTGTTGGATGGATTGGTAATTGGTTGACCGACTGAACCCCAAGGGTGATCACCAATGGCTGCTTTTCATCCAGGAGAGAAGTGACTGGTAGGGTGCCAAAGGGTTCCATCCTGGGCCCAAAGCTATTCAACATCTTCATCAGTGACTTGGATAAAGGAGTAGAGAGCATGCTGATCAAATTTGCAGATGACACCAAATTGGGAGGGATTGATAATACACCAGAGGACAGGATCAAAATTCAAAATATCTTTGAGAGATTGGAGAGCTGGGCCAAAGCTCACAAAATGAATTTCAACAGAGAGAAATGTAAGGTCTTGCACTTAGGCAGAAAAAATGGAATGCACAAACATAGAATGCGGGACATGTGACTGGATAACAGTATGTGTGAAAGGGATGTAGGAGTCTTGGTAGATCACAAGCTGAACATGAGTCAGCAGTGTAATGCAGCAATCAAAAAAGCCAATGCAATTCTTGGTTGCATCAATAGGAGTATGGTGTCTAGATCAAGGGAGGTAATGGTACCACTCTACTCTGCATTGGTTAGACCTCATTTGGAATACTGTGTCCAGTTCTGGGCACCTCAATTCAAGAAGGATACCAACAAGCTGGAGTGTGTCCAGAGGAGGGTGACCAAAATGGTGAAGGGTCTGGAAGCCATGCCCTATGAGGAGGGGCTTAGGGAGCTGGGTATGTCTAGTGTGCAGAAGAGAAGGTTAAGAGAGGACATGATAGCCATGTTTAAATATTTGAAGAGATGTCATGTCAAGGAGGGAGAGGGCTTGTTTTCCACTGCTCCAGAGACTAGGACAAGGGGTAATGGATTTAAGCTGCAGGAAAGGAGATGCCACTTGTACCTCAGGAAGAGCTTCCTGATGGTCAGAGGTGTCTGGCAGTGGAATATTCTGCCTTGGAGTTTGGTGGAGTCTCCTTCTTTGGAGGTTTTTAAGCAGAGGCTGGATGGCCATCTGTTGGGAACGTGTTTGATGTGCATAGCAGAGAGTTGGACCGGAAGGCCCCTGTGGTCTCTTCCAACTCTTTGATTCTATGATTCTATAATACTATCTGTTGTTTCATTTTGGATTGTCTCATTGTAGGGTTTTCATAGTAAAACACATTCAGAAGTGGTTTATTGTTACCTCCTTCTATTTGTTACTAATAAATGTTAAATTTTGCTTCCACTGCCATTGTCTCTGAGAGACCCACCAGCAGTGTTACCCCCTCACACACACACCACTGCTTCTGTTGCCCAGTAGCTGTTTGGCACATTTAGTCTGGCCCCTCAGCAAAAAGCCTGTCTGACATAGGAGACACTTGCCGTATCCATGCAAGTTGTACACTTTCTTGCATACTCTCTACTTTTTGAGCTAAATGCGTTCAACCCAGCAATGAGTTGGTGTGGCCCTCAGAGAGACATCTGTCCAAAATATTCAGGTGTAAACCTTCTTGAAAGAATTGTTTCAGAATTTCATCATTACATTTAGGAACTTTGGCAGCAAGTCTCCTGAACTCATGTGCATATCCAGCCATGGTTCCTCTCCCTTGACGCAGTTTCTTTAGTTGGTGTTGGGTTTGTTCCTGTATGAAGGGGTCCTCGAACCTTTCTCTGAAGCAGTTCATAAACATCTGTAAGTCAGCAGTTTCCTCAGCTCTTGTGTCAAACAAGGATGCCACCCATCCAGTTGCTTCCCCTTGAAGGTGTTGGCTTATGTGTCTTACTCTTCCAGCATCATCAGCAAAGGTGTTGCTGTAGTCGGCCATGTAGTTGGAAGCCACATTCAGGAAATAAGCAAGTGTTTCTCCATCCTCGCTATACATTACCTTCATTTCTCTAAGAGATCATGGGGCCGGTGGGGAAGCAGCCCCCCTTGTCGAGCTGCTGGTGCTCCAGCATCTTCTTGTTGTTGAAGTCTGCCTAGTTAAGGGGCCAGATTCCGCCAGTCTGACATTTCTGCTCACATCTTGGCCAGCTCTGTCTGTAGCTGTTCCACTTCTTCTTCCTTGGCAGGTAGCTGGTCCCATAATGAAGCCTCACTCACTGCAGTGTCCCATCGAGTTGCCCTGCAGTGCTGGTGTTTTCCTGTGTTCTGTCATTCTTTCCATGCCCAGGTGCGACCTCTGGTGGGGTAGTTGTGGGCTTAGAAGGAGGAACCTTGGCTGTGACGGCCAGTGTGAAAGTTGGAACAACTTCAGCTTGTTCAGTTCTCCCAGATCCCTCTGTTTCTGTGCACTCAGCCTCTTGTAGTTCTTCCTAAGACATTTTTAAGTGATGGTTTGGTTAGGAATGTTTGGAGACCACTCACTCTGTCAAGAGCAGGATTCACTCACAAATAATACAGTTCATTGATTGCTGTTTATTTGGTGTGTAACACATGTAATGACTTTAGCGAGTGAAGACAAAGAGAAAGTAAGTGAGCTTAAGATCCCCAATGAACCCTCCCACATCTGAAGTTCCTGGGAACTGGCGTTATCAGTATTACTGCAATCCAAAGACAGTACCAGGCAATGTTTACTTAGTCTTCAAGCTGATTCTACTACATAACTTACTAGTATGTTACGGAGGGGCGGTAGAACAACCCAACATGATATGATATTCCAAGCAGACAGATAGTGATTGATTTGCTCATGTCATCTGTGGAAAACTAAGCTTGATGCAGCTACAATCCTCTGCTTTCTTCTAGAGGATTTAGATGCAAGCACCGTCAACTCTGTTGGTCCCTTGCTGCTGTTAGTTATCCCTGATCTTCGATGCTTTGTCTTATTTCCTTGTCTGCCAATTCTAATTCTCTCCCTCTCCCTTTTCCCCCCATGTTCCAATCATGTATTTGTCCTTTTCTCACTGTCTCTCCTTCAAATCTCTTCCAATGCTTCCCTATCTAAATCAACTGTCTGTTAATTCCACTCTCTTGTCAGCTTTTCCTTTCCTTTTGATCACCACATGTCTGCTGCATGTCTTCCTCCTCACATTCTCCTTCACTCTCCAGGCATTCTCCTATTACATTCCTTTGTTTCAGCTCTGCTTCTCTTCTCTTTCTGCACTTTCCCTCTTCTCTCCATTCCTTTCTCAATTGTTTGCCTCACTTAACTTTTCCTCCTTTCATTTCACCTAAGTATCTCATTTTGCAGACTTAAGTCTTAATCTCTTTGGTGTGGGAGTGTTACCCCAAAACGCAGGTGCCACAAGGGCCACCCTGTGATACCGGTGCCTCCTTGCTAAAGTGGGGAATGAATTAGCTCAAAGAGGAGGTTTGCAAGAGGGAGGCAACTTAGCGAGATCTTTCCTACCAGTGTTTATGGGCACACACAGGAAAAGAACCAGCCAAAGATTAAAAAGTAAGCTAAAAATGTGTTTTTATTGGGGGGAATTTGCTCATGCATGCACATAAGATACACACAATCACACATTCACACAGGAGCTAACTGAAAGAAAGAGAGGAAAGCAGACAGAGACTGTGAAGGATGCAGGTGATATTTACCAGATCCGATGAAAAGCAGAGAAGTGGGACAAAGTGACTCAGGTACTGGACTCAAAAGCAGTTCTCAGTTCAGGAATCAAATGGACAGAGTGACACTCAGAAAGGCAAGAGACTGCACTGGGCATCTTGAAATCAGGGGTATTTGTACCCTGAAAATAGCCTGTGGCATTGAAGTATCCAGATGCAAGACAAAGGAAACCTGTTGTGGACAATGGGTCTTTCGGCTGTTGATGGGCTTAGTGCTTTGATTGACAAAGACATGATGGATGTTGTAATAGCTATCTATTGTGGGTGCTGTGAGGAAAGAGGAAGAAATCCAGGCGTACAAGGGATGGATATCTGTCAATCAGTGTCCTGGTGGGCTCCTCACAGTTGGGTTCCCTGGATAATTCCAGCTTCTATTTAAGCCTATTATCCACAGGAATGGTGTGTATTTGTCTGACAAATGACTCAGCCTTACCTGGAGGAAGTTTCAAGTTGACCTATTTACAGTCAAATTCTTTCCTTCACTGGGTTTGACCTCTCCATCACCTCTCAGGCTTGAATTTGATGTTAGTGCCCATTAAAGTGTGTTGCCAATTACATATGATGCCAATTAGGTATGATGCCAATTCAAACCATAATGACATTGGGGACCCCAAAGTGGGGCCTTGTGGGGAGGAGTGCACTACAATACTGTATAATCTAAGCAAAAAGTGGGGATAACAAAGAGGTACTTAAAGTCTTTTGCTCTATTTCAGTCTTTGACTTTTTATCTTAATTCTTAATTTACAGTCTTTTAATTAGTCTCAGCTCCAATCTTTAGTCATTAATCTTAGTCCTCTTGATTTTAGTTTTATTCCTTCTTAGCCAATATCAAAGTTTCTCTTTCTTTCTCCCTCAGCATTCCTTCTTTTTACTTAATATTTACTGACTTACACCAATGTTTTCTTTGTGTTTTCTTTGTATAATGTGCAGTTCCATTCAGATGGAAGGTCTTTTTGTTGAACGATAATTATGTTTCATGTATCCAGTCAAGCTGTTAAAGGTTTCATGGATAGCATTGAGCCAGCTAATTTCCAAGCTGGCTGCAACCATGAGGAGATGGCAGGTCTGACCTCCTCTGCTTTATGTGCTTCTGTCTCAAACTAGATTGTAAAACAATAAAACAGTGAGCTAGAAGCAAGCATCAGGTCTCCAAGAACTCCTTTGTTTCTGTCATACCAAAGAGAAAGTATAATCAGCTTAATAACTGATCTTCCATCCCATGATGTGAGCGTCTCCAGCTAGCATAGTCATGAGAAGCACTTCACATCTCCATTGATCAAACCAGAAGTCCATGTTGAGACTCTTCAGTGCATCAGAGAACAGGAAGACTTCCTGGACAGGACAGAGAGAGAACTGATCCTACAGAACCAACAGGAAGAAGCTTCCATTGACAATGAAGAGGATGTAACACTGAGGAAGCACCCTGGAAGACAATCACCATCAGAAGCAGATCATGTGTAAGGGATTTGGAACTACTCCAACTGAACAATAGCTTGCTACATCTTCCTGAAGATAATAGTGGTGAAGAGGTGCAAATAAGAGACTTAGCAGCAAGAGAAACTGCATGCCGTGGAAGGAGGCAATCTAACCACCAACTGCAGCAAGCAGAAAAGAAAGTTGCTGGTGTTAGGAGATTCATTGCTCAGGGGTGTAGAGCGACATATTGTGCCACCCAGACAAGATGAATCAAGAAGTGTGCTGTCTTCCTGGTGTGCATATCCAGGATGTCACTTTCAACTTGACAAAGCTCATTAAGAAAATAGAGAAGTATCCCTTTCTCCTGATTCATGTAGGCACCACCAACACTGTAATGAATGCATTTGAGCACATCACCTTGGACTACGAAGCCTTGGTGTGAACGAAGGGAGGGTATTCTCCCACTCAATGCTGAGTAGGAGATGGGAACTCCCTCTTCCCCTTGGCAATCTTGCTGCTACCACCTACTGATTTTAACCCTCTTTCTAGTGACTCAGTAGGAAGCCACTGGGGAAAAGAATCTCTAAACTTAGAGCCCCTTTCTCTCTCACCCTCTGTGGAAGAGCGGACTTCTATCTGTGCACATAGCCAACAAGCACATGGAGAAGAGAGTGTGGACAGAAAGTTCTTTAAGGAAAGTGTTTTTATGCTTAAGCAGGCAAACAGAACAACACAAGGTATCACCATTCATGAAGGCTCCTTCATTCAGGTATTACTTAGCAGTTACAAAGTTACAGACAAGCATAAGTCATTTCAGCCAGAGTTTTAAAAGAACAAAAAACCCTAATGTGACTAGCTAAGAACAGTCCTATCTACTCATCTTGTTATCCAGATGCTGGGATGGTATATCTGTCTGTCTTTCTCTCTCTGCCTCATGGTCTCTCAGGCCTTTTGAAAACTTCTTGATGAAAGCGTCTTGAAGCTTCTCACCCTTCTTCCTATCTGGTCCTGCTGATTGGGCAATTGACTCTTGTGATGCTGATTCCCAATAAATGTAACCTAAACCCAACACCTCATTAACCCCTTCTTTACCTGTAGCGAGAACCATCCCCCTTCAGCTATGTTGCCTAGATAATGGGAAGAGCCCATTATCACACTTGGGCAAGACAGTTGTTATTGTGGTAGTTAGCCCTCTCCCTGGGTCTACAATTTATTAATATCATTAATATGAAATAATCTCCACATGTCTGACAGGGTCCCCTGGAAGAGCACACAGGCAGGCACGGCCGAATGGCCACAATTAGGAAATACCAGGTCTGGCCAATAATTAATATGTCACGTAGCCCCAGGAGCCCTCTAGACATGCAAACCATCAAACAGACAAAGAGTTCTCTGCCCCAAGAAGCAAGCTTGACAGGATTAGCAATCCTGACAAACAACCTGTTAAGCGAGAGCAATTTACGTACTACCATGGCTTTTGACGAACCCTGGAAGATCTAATCAAACTAAGCACTCTGACATTTCAGAGCTTTGTGCTCCAAATCATGCAGATTTTGTGGCTTTGTCTTAGCTCGTCAATCCATTGTTCTCCCCAGGAAAGGATTAGCCCCCAAGGTACATTTTCCCCTATAAAAACCCCTGTTTTTGAGTGGTTCCTCAGATCGCTCCAGTTTCCTCTCAGCTCCATGCCGCTCCATCCGGCAATCCCCTCAGCCCTCCACATGCTGAGTTTCTCCTCTCACTCCTCTGCTGTCTCTGTCTTCCATCTTCAGGACCAGGTGTAGTATACCCCCAAATTAGCTCTATAAAATCCCCTATCAATTTTTCTCTCTTTTATTTCTTTCAGCCCTTGGGTGAGTGAGTGCGAAAGTGTGAACATGCACAGTGACTTATATTTAATAACAATAAAATAAAAATCATTTCTTCATTGGTGTGGTGTTTGGTTTGACTTGACTCTGTATAAATTGGGCTTTAAGATCTTGCTAGGTTACCCTGCCTCTCGTGGTGCTATAGCTTGTGCTCTGGCTAATTCCTGTTACCCTGTGAATTGGGGGTCCCGGGAGGGATGTCCTAATTACTAAATAACAACAAGCAGAATTGGGGGAAATTAGCTGGAGCACTCTCTTGGCTAAAGAGAGGCAGGGCGATGCCGCAGGATCTTTTACCCTATGTATACAGCGTCAGGTCAGTGAGCAGGCAAATGGTTCAAACCATAATTAAGATTTAGTAAACAGTTATTAAAGAAAAGCACAAACACACTCCTAACTAGAAAGGAAAAGAGAATTTCAAGGGGAATGGGTGATACGCCACCTGTCCTGTAGTCCTGAAGAAGCCTGATTGAAGAAAAAGAAACCCTGCGTGGCGGCCGAGGGGAATCTGCTGAACCGAGCGGCAGCAAGGCAAAGTGAAGATCTGGCGAGAGTTCCGGAGAAGTTCCAGTGAGAGTTCCAAAGAGCTCTCTGAGCGGGGGATTTTTATAGGGGAAAGAACAACCACAGGCTAGTCTGGTCTTGGGCAAAAGCAATAGGTTATGGGTTGGAGACAAAGCCTCCGAAAGGTCAGAATTTGCATGATTAAGTTAAAGTCCGAATTGACAATGGTATAGCCAGTATGTAAATGCAGCTAGCTCGGCAGTTAAGTACCTAGCTCGCCAGAACGTCCTCTCAGGGCAGAGGATCCCTTTGTGGTAGCGTGCATATGTAATGAAGGTGTTTGCCTCGGGAGGTCCCCTAAAGCAGAACTGGCAATATCTGGTTTGTTTTGGTGAAAGCAGCAAGCAATAGCCATGCCTAGCTTCGCGCTTGTTCAGCAGACCTCACAAACACTTGGCAGAGTAGGGCCGAATTATGATATCAAAATGATATCTTTAGTTCACCAAAGGCCAGACCAGTACACTGTGATAACAATACCCCCCCCCCAAAAATGGGCAATTTGGCACAAATTGGTCATTTTCCAATCAAACATTTCAAAAAGAATTTAGAGCCGAATAGAGGTCTACAGATCACGGAGACGTATCACACCAAGGGATTTTTACTAACTGAATAAAGCAGTCCCTAACTAAACAACATGCTAACTACATATACAAGAGTGCACAAATGGCAATCAATGCAATTCAATGTGGGCAGTTTTGAATAACAAAAACAGTGAAGAATACGGACAGTCTTCCAATAGCGAACAATTGCAACAGCAAAATGCAGTAATGGTTTTGAGCAACAAACAATGAAAATGCGGGCAATATCACATTTTGACGGTTAGGCTACAAACGCGGGCAAGGCTTGATCAATAAAACAAATGGAAACCGACGACAATTGAACGCAGGCAATACTTCGGCAAATGAACAATAAAGATGAATGCAGGCAAATAAGGCAACTGTAATCCAAATGGGCAAAGTCCAATAGTGTGGGATGTGGGATAGTTAAATAATCAAGTGATGCGGACAAGGCAAATGCTGAAGTCCAGGGAGTGAGGCACAAACAGAGTCTCTGCACCTGCCCCCAGGAGCAGGAAAGTTCAGGGTCTGGAAAATGCAGGCAAGTTGACGGCACCAATGGGGCTGGAACCATAGCAATGAGTCTGGTTCGTCAAAAATAGTCCAAGTCCATGGTTGAACTAGCCCAGGCGTGCTAGTTCTTTGCAGGATCAGGCTTGCGAAATGGCAACTGGAGTAGTCCAAATGGAAAGTGGGCGGGATGCAGGCAATATAGTCCGTGAGGTTTGTTGAGGAATGGCTGGCTGTGGTCCCCAACTGCAGCAACGGGAATGGGATGTCATCTCGGGCTTGGTCCCTCAACTGGAGTTGGTGTCTGAAGATTCACACACACACCATGGTGCTCGGGGTGGATGGACAAGTCCGGGGATGATCGGCTTACAGGAATGAGCGATCTGTAACTTTTTGAAAGGAAGACTTACACCAGTTACTACCAATACAAGTGGTTAATGCAAATATTTGGCATGAAGCCTCCTGGAAACCGGGTTCAAATTCGATCGTCATGACTTAAAAGATCTGGGGATGTGAGGGTTTAAAAGGCAACGGATCCTATAGTGTTCTTGTCCGGGGGGCGGCTGTTGGTCAATGGCAATGGTGAGGTGGTTGCGTCGGGACCCGCATCTACTCGCTAAACCTGGAGAGGCCTGTGTTTACCCAATCCCAGCAGTGCCGTGAGACCCCCATTTGATGAAGGTGCCATTCGTAATCTGGTCTGGGCCACGTACAGGAACTCAAACACACCCCTTCCTTTCTCAGACCCGAAGCCGGAGCTCCAGGCCTGATGATGTAACCCGAGGGCTTGGAGCGGCAGAGCCAAGCGGTTAGATGTTAGTTCCAAGGCAACCGTATCACCATCCAAAGAAAACACAAGCTGGACTCCGAGGGCAGGCCTGGAAGATTGGCCACCTGCGGATAGGCTTTTGAAGCCAATTGGAATACCTAACATAAATACTACACTAACATTCTATATTCTCTTTTAACTATTTACAAATATCACCAGTTACGCCTCGGAGTCTGTTGGTAAAACTTTCCGGCTTGAAGCTGGAATATCTGTCTCTTGGTCCACAGAGCCAGTACAATCAAACAAATGACAAGTATGACCTGAAATATTATTAAGACTATTAATGGGTGCATGGCATATTGGGCAATGGTCTGTCCAGAAGATGACCAGTTAAAAATGTCCCACCAAGAATGTTTCGTAGCAGCTTCTAATTCCACAGACAACCTTCTGGGCAGAATGGTCCACATTTACAACAATTTGACGGAGGGAGTGTGATACCTCCTTTACTTGGTTTGCCAGATTGGAAAAATTTTCCTGAGCCATGAAGACACAGGGATTTCGTCGCTAAGATGGAACCCATCTAGTTGGGATTTTCGGGTGCATACCCGATTTCCAGAATATAGTCTCACCTTTCCTGGCGGATATAAAAGTCTTGGCCAAAGTAGTCTGTTACATGCTGGCCGAAAAAAAGAAGGATTACTGGCAGATCGGTCAACCCAGCCCGGGGGCACCACTAGGCACTAGGGTCACACTCTCACACGGAGTGCGCAAACAAAAACAATCTTCGGTAAGCTGGGACATTACTGTGCGGTTGAGGGCCCAAAAACATACTCAGAGATATTATGATGCTTAGCACTATCGATGTTATGAAAACATTGCACCCAATGCTGGTGGAACAAACATCTGGACAGATCCAAGGGAATGCGTACCATTGGCCCAAATTTGGTACAACGTTAATGGTAACAAAGTGGCATTGACGGCTATTAGTGGAAGTCCTAAATGAGATAGTGGATGTATGTTTTACGGATCCAGAATCCTTTCATGGGCAACGTCTACATTGAGAGTTAGGGTCTGCCAGGTAGCGTGCCGTATCTTAGCCAAAGGGGGGAGGGTGTTCCAGCGATTCTGGGTTTTGCTCTTTTAATAAGCTCAGGAGCTCAGGGTGCAGTAAGCCCATGAGACTGGCCTGGATCACCTGAGCGGCAAAGGTGATCACATTGCTTTGCAGTTGCGTACATTGTATCACAATTGCCAAATCGTGGGTCGTGTTCTGTAACACGCGGCTGAGGTCGGCTATTATATCACGCCAGCACCAACCCATTGCCATAGCAGTTGGCTGATCAAATCCATGCCTTTCGCCAAATTGATGAGACCTGCAGAAAAGGATATTTTTTTAAACCCTTTTGGGGTTTTTGTGCCTTTTACTCCTAATTTGTTCACCAAAACTTCTTCATTAATGGTATTGAGAATGGTCCCGCCACCCCCAAATACCCCCTAAAATAGTTCCTGGAATGTCTCGTTTAAGGCGAGAGTGGGGGTGGGAGAAGGAAAACCCAAACTTTTTCCCCCCAGTGTTCCCATTGCTTCCAACCCAAATTTTTAAAAATAGGGACCGCAGGTCGGAAGCACTTTAGAGATGTTGACAACGGTGAAGTTAAGTACCATCGTCGTGAGCATGGGTTGAATGGGGGGAAAAAAGGCCCCATTGCTATGTCTTTGCGGATCACGGAACTATCCACATACATAGCTGGTCGCTTACCTAAAGGGGTCCCACGTCGTGGAAAGTCGGGACACCATTTTTTTGCACATAAAACGCGCAACCTGTTGGAGTCTTGGTGAAGTTTTACTTTTGAACATGAACGTCTCCCATAACCATTTGGGATGACACTCGTCCATGTCAAAGGTGCTGTGAAGTGCTTCCTTGCGGAGATTGCTCTGAATCACTCTAACTGTGGTAGGGGCTGCCTCAATTAACACATCCGTGTTTTATGGTCATGTTGTGTTTGGTGACAGCCATGGTAGGCTTGCGCCAAGCCAGTCATTGGAATACACTACCGTGTGTGTAAACAACTGAAAGGGGTACCGCTTTTGATACCAAGGGTATAACTTTTATTTACGAAGCATGGCTTCTGTTTCCGGGTGGGGTTTTCCAGTGGCAGATAGCATGTACGTTATGCTGCCAGTCTGTGTATATATAACTAAACTCGGGGGAGACTCCTATTCCACAGGCTTTCTGAAAAAAAAGACAGCACAGCAAACCACACCGACGGGTCCATTCCTTCCCCCTGTACGGAACAGATATGGAATCTCTGTCAAAACCATAGAAAAGGGACTATTTAAAAAAGGGAAGGGGGAGAGGCCTGGGCCATCTCCTAAGGGGGGTTTCCATCCCATGAAAGGAGGCAAAGTTCTGCCTATACTGAGGAGTGCTATCACAGGGATTTCCCATCGGGGGGTTTTCCCCTTTTAAATCCTTGACTAGGGTTGCCAAAAAGACCAGCAGGAGTGCCACAGCTGACTCCTGGGTGGGAACCCATTTTCCAAATCCGGGAGTGGAGGTTTGGGTTAAGCCCGTGGACCTCCGGTACAACAGTCTTGTCCGGTAGGACGGCGACTGAGAATGCCCCCAAAACTAGACTGGCCCATCTCACAACCACCAATGCCACAATCACAGTGCTGCGAGGGCCTTTAAGGACAAAGCGGCAGCAAAACATCCAAAAAAGGGAGGCAGGCTGTACCCCACAATCGCCTTCCGAAAATTTTTTAACATCCGTTCAGGAGCTAAAAAAACTACACTGGAGACCGAAATGGCAGTGCCGCCCTGTGCAGCTGAAGCTACCGGGGGTCCCTGCCCTAACGACCTTGGGAGCATGTCCTTGCTTCAAGCAGTGAACTCGGGGTTTCATGAGAAAACGGTGCCCAAGAGGCCGTTGTTATCGCCACGGTTTTCCCCAAAGCCAAAAACCAACAACAGAATATCTCCAAAGGACATGGAATGTCCTTCCAGGTTAGTCCCAAAGTGACCCCCCCGCCATATCCAGAGGACTGGACATGTTGAGGCATAGGCTCACTGGGACCAACTGGTTCAAGGGGCGGCACGCTCAATGCCGCATCAAGGGTCTACCTCAAGGGTGGCAGGAGGGTCCCCCCCCTCGGTCTGGGTGCCTACCTTCACCTCGGGTTTCCGTCGCCTGCGTGGCTGCGACTTAGCCACCACATGGCTTCGGAACCTGTGGGACCGAGGGCATCCCTAGTCCAAATCCAAGTCCCGGGGACTGCCAACCGGAGGTGGGCTGTTCGTGACGGCCTGGACTGGCTGGTGGTCCTTCGGAAATCAATGCCTTTCCAGAGTGTCCAGAAGCTCTGAAGTGGGCTTCCTGTCTAGGGAAGTCCGGCTTTATCCCTGCCGAGAAACAGCATTCCCCAAATCCTACCCCAAATCCATGGGAGACTGCTTGGTCGGGGGCTTGTATCCGCCAGACATTTCCCTGGAAAAAACGGGACTAAAAATGTTTGGGGGCAGTGGGCTGCTGTGAAGCGTTCCCTGCCTTGCTGGGCTGGCTGCAGGGGTCCCTTCCCTGCCACTGCCTCTCCTGGGGGGGCCCCTCAGTTCCAGTTCCCTCGGGGGAACGGAATTCGGTGTCGACTTCCTGTGTTGGAAATGGGGCCCGGGAATTTGGAGGGGGCCCCCTCCAAGGGTTTCCCCCCTTTTTTGGGGTCCCTCCTGTGGGCTTTTGAGGGGGGACACAGGGAGTCAGCCTCTCGCAACAGGTCGGTGGCCCTGCGGAGGTTGTTCCCAAACTCTTCCCAAGATGTCATGGCCAGGCTACCAAGCCCAGGGCCAATCTTTCTCGCAGTTCAAGCCTCCGTACAATAAAGTCTTGAACTCAACTTGATCAAAATTGTGCCCACGAGCCGTTAGGGGCACTTTCTCAGCTAAAATGGCGAGTAGCTGCTTCTGGCCACGAAGCCTCAGAGTTCTCACAAGGACCCTGCTGCTCCATGACATAGAGCGCACTCGCACTCTGTCCAGGCCAAAGGATCCTTACGACCTCTCTCATCCAAATCATGCGCCTCGAGCCTAACCAAGCCTCGAACCCCCGGCCATTCAAGAGTCGGAAGGTCCAAAGGGGACATGCAAAGGCGAGCCAGCTGGGGTAGGTCCTTGGGCCCCCGGCTGTCGGGTGAGAATGCGTCACCGTGTTGAGCCACATGATGCCAGTGGGCCGGTTCAGGGGGCCTAACTGATCTGCAATTGCCTTTGCCTCAGTTGCAGCCAGGGGACTAAACCCCCAGGAACCCCAGTCTCCTGGGTTTCTTACCACCACTGCAGCTGGTACGGTCCTGTGGGTCACGGACCGGGGTCTTCAACCCCGGGGGGACTGGCACCTTAGGGGTTTCCCAGTCTGGATTGTGCGGGGAGGGGCGGAGGGCGTCTGCTGGCAAGGGGCCCCCTGTGCAAAACTAAGGAGCAGCTCTGGACACACCGCCGAAATTAGGGCCTTACGCATCTGGAGCTGACTTTCCAGGGGGAGCAACCCGCTTATGGCAGGCTGCGTGACTAGCAGCCTCCTGCTGTTCCTTAACCTGACTGACCATGAAACGAGCCACAGACCTGACATGATCAAAAACTCAGCCTCTAAGGCATGGACTTTCTCCCCCCCAAAATCTGGGTGACCAGGGTGAGGTCACTCAACTTCTGGACTGAGGCCTGCGCAACGGACGGGGGGGACCCTTTTCCGCTGACAAAAGGCCCCCAAATTTGGGAAAGCCGGGCATTCCCCCTTCTCAACTTCTCCTAAACTTCCCTGGGTCTCAACTAGGGCACTACTAGTGTCTCTAGCCGCAAGCCAAAGTCCCCAAGCAGACAAAAACCTTTTTGAAGGCCCGAATGGGTTCCTTGATTTATGCGCCAGGGCGTACGCTTCCTGGAGAGAGGCAAAGGGATCAGCCGTCTGGGAAAAACAGAGTCCTTCCAGGGGCACTTTCCCTTGCCTAACACCCATCTCTCCAGTTTCCCATGGACCTCCTCCTGACACATGAGGTCCTTAACTACAACAGGGCTCTCCTTAGCCATCTCTACCTACACTACACAAAAACACAGCACAATTTTTACACAATACGGGACTAGGACCTGGAGTGACGGGGAGGATCACCTAGACCCCTGGGGGAGATGAGGAAAACGAACTCACTGGAACTCTGCTAGGGAAGAGGGAAAAAGGGGAAACCCAAAATCCAGCCTGCCCAAAAAAGGTCAAATTTTTACATTCAGGGCCCCGGGTTTTCCCCCTCGACAGCACTGACGACAAAAGGACAAGGCCAACAGTTCAGGGACAGGGAGGCCACCTAGGGTCAGTGGAGGAAATCCCTCAGGAGTGCTTCCTAGGCTCACTGGAAGGGAGGGTGACGAACTCAAAGCAACTTACTGTGCCGCCTGGCCAAGCAGTGGGGGAAGAGGGCCAAGGAACCCAAAAAATGAACCGCCCCTATTCTGGTGTTCTGGGTGAGGGGTACCTCCTCTACCTCAGGCTAAACCGCTAAACCCACAGCTAGGTTGGGACTCACCACCCAACCCAACAAAAACCCGGGGGGGATCGGGGCGCACTCGCAAAAATGAGAAGCCGGGAATCACCACCCGCGCCTTCTCCAAATAACCTTTAAAAACCCCAAGGGGAAAATTTACAAGGGGGCAATAAAGAAGTGGGGTTGCCCCTTTCGTGCTGTGTGCCTTACTGCTAAGGTGTTAAATGAGTGTGGACTGTTCCTAACGTGCTAGCGTCCTAACACTTCCCGGGTTTCCCCCCCCCGAAACCCAAGATGGGGAGGTGGTTCCCAGGACAAGACAAGAGAGAGGTACAGATATCCACCCGATAAAGGGATGGGACAAACACACAGAAATTACACACACACACTATCGTGCCAACCAGCATTCTAAAACCACTCACTGCCACTCACTGACCATTCCTTAAGTCAGTACCGCCCCAAATTTTAGGAGGTTCCAGATTCCTTCTCAAATTAGGGGTACCAGGGCTGCCCGCGTTGCTCCACCACTCTGTTACCCTGTGAATTGGGGTCCCAGGAGGGATGTCCTAATTACTAAATAACAACAAGCAGAGTTGGGGGAAATTAGGTTTGGGGCACTCTCTTGGCTAACGAGAGGCAGGGCGACGCTGCAGGATCTTTTACCCTAAAGAACAGCGTCAGGTCAGTGAGCAGGCAAATGGTTCAAACCATAATTAAGATTTAGTAAACAGTTATTAAAGAAAAGCACAAACACACTCCTAACTAAAAAGGGAAAAAAGAATTTCAAGGGGAATGGGTGATACGCCACCTGTCCTGTAGTCCTGAAGAAGCCTGATTGAAGAAAAAAAAAACCCTGCGTGGCGGCTGAGGGGAATCTGCTGAACCGAGCGGCAGCAAGGCAAAGTGAAGATCTGGCGAGAGTTCCGGGGGAAGTTCCAGTGAGAGTTCCAAAAAACTCTCTGAGCGGGGGATTTTTATAGGGGAAAAAAACAACCGGAGGCTAGTCTGGTCTTGGGCAAAAGCAATAGGTTATGGGTTGGAGACAAAGCCTCCAAAAGGGCGAAATTTAATAAAGTTAAAATTCCAATTGACAATGGTATAGCCAGTATGTAAATGCAGCTAGCTCGGCAGTTAAGTACCTAGCTCGCCAGAACGTCCCTCAGGGTAGAGGATCCCTTTGTGGAAGCATGCATATGTAATGAAGGTGTTTGCCTCGGGGGGTCCCCTAAAACAGAACTGGCAATATCTGGCTTGTTTTGGTGAAAGCAGCAAGCAATAGCGATGCCTAGCTTCACGCTTGTTCGGCAGACCTCACAAATACTTGGCTGGTGGCAGAGTAGGGCCCAAATTTTGATATCAAAATGATATCTTTAGTTCACCAAAGGCCAGGCCAGAAAACAGGGTAAATTCCCATTTTCCATTATATTGAGCACAGTGAAGGGCCCCCCAAGGGACCCCCAGAAATCAGAGTAACACAGTGAAAAGTTTAGAGGCACAAATGCAAATTCTACCAGTGAAAGGACCATACAGGGACAGGAAGATACTGCAGGTGAATGACTGACGAAGCAGATGGTGGTGACAAGAGAAATTTGGGGTTTGGTATTATAGAGAAGAAAGACTACTGGCTACAGATGGCCTGCACTTCATGAAGGTGGGGAAAAATATTTTTGGCAGAAGTATGGCAAGTCTTATAAAAGAGCTTTAACTAAATATCTGGGGGGCTGGAGATGGGTAGATTGAACATAAGTTGATAGCTGTAAACACAAGGCTGTGAAACCTAGAGAAGAATCTAATGGGAGCCATAGCAAAACTTTGTGGTAAAATTAATGGTGAGAAAAAAATAATGTTTTACAGTCTATATATCAATGCACAGAGTTTGGAAAACAAAAAAAGATGACTTTGAAGTCCTAGTGCAAAAAGGAAATATGATTTTATAAGCATAGCAGAGACTTGGTGGGATGACTCCCATGATTGGAATATAACAATTGAAGGGTATAACCTCTTCCAAAAAAAAAAAAGATGGTGCAGAAAAGGAGTAACATCATAAGTTGAAGACAAATTCACGTGTATGGAAATCTATGAGAATGATCAGAGTGGACCAGTAGAGAGTATTTGGGTAAATATAAGAAACAGAAGAAATAAATAAAAGTAACATTGTGGTAGGAAATTATTACAGGTCACCATACTAAGAAGAGTTGGCAGAGAAAGCTTTTCTGAAACGAATCCAGAGATCTCCAAGATACAAAAATTAGTGGTTATCGGGGACTTAATTATCCTGATATTTGCTGGAAGACTAACTCTGCTAAGCATAGGCTCTTGTAACAAATTCCTGATTGCAGACAGAATGCCAAAATGAGCTGAGAGTGGCTAGGAAAGCAGGAAGCAACAAAAAAGGGGTTTTTCAAATATTTTAGAAGCAAGAGAATGACCACAAGGATGGTAAAATGCTAACAGAGTACAACAAAAAGTCAGAACTGCCAAACACCTATTTTGCTTTGGTTTTTTTCTCCGAAAGAGAACTGTGCGCTTTCACACATCAGCAGAGACCTTGGCAAGGAATCCAAACTGCAAATCAAGACCAATAATAAGATAGTCAGGAATCACCTGATTATCCTAAATGCATTCAATTCTGCAGGATCAAATGAACTGCATCCCAGAATACTGAAGGAGCTACCTAACATACTCTCTCAACCACTTGCCATTATTTTTTAGAAATCTTGGAGAACAAATGAGGTGTCAAAGGACAGAAGGGCAAACATTGTCTCTCTCATTAAAAAAAGGCAAAAATGAAGATCTGGGAAACTACAGACCAGTCAGTCTAACCTCAATACCAGGGAAAATATTAGAATATAGAATACAGAAATCTATCTGCATGTATCTTCATGACAATGCAGTGATTAGTAGGAGCCCACATGGGTTTGTCCAGAACAAATCCTGCCAAACTCACCTTATATCTTTTTTGACCTTATCACTAGTTTTGTAGATACTGGATCTATAGGGCAAGGCTTTCTCTTGGTCTCACCACCATCAGAGGCTCACTTGGGAATGATAGAGAGCCTTCTGAGCTGGCTTCTCCCACCCTCTGGAATTCTCCTCTGCAGAAGGCTAGGCTGGAACCCACCCTCTGTCTCCTTTTGCTGGCAGGCAAAGACTTTTTGTTCAAGCAGGGTTTTAAGGTGTAATTATTTGCAGGAAGGCTTCTTATGGGGGTATTACATTACTTTAAAAAAAACTTTTATATGTTTTTAAATTAATTTTATACTGTTTTAATATGGTGGTTTTAATTGTTTTAGATAACATTTTATTGTTCAACATGACATCCCTTACAGTAATTCCTTTTGTGAGCTGCCTTGGGTCCCACTCTGAGAGAAAGGTAGCAAATAAGCAAGCAAACCAACACACTTTGACCAGTAATCTTCCTTCCCTAATTCTTTCATCTGTCCCATACATATAAAAGTAATGTTTATAGTCCTAGGCAGCTTCTCCAGTGACTTCTTTGCTTTTGTTAAAACTGCATATTTTAAACCATTGGCCCTCATTTGTTTCAGTTTTTCCTTTCTACTAGAAATACTTGTTCCATAGTCCCTTTAAAAGCTCAAAAATAGAGATGAAGAATGCTGCTTGTACTGATCAAAAAGCCATTGAAGTCTTGTCATATCTCCCCTGACTACTCTTGATGTTAGTCCTCTGACACACAGCTGAAGAAAGAGGCCATTTCCGCACTACACTATTATAGTGCTATTATTCCACTTTCAACATCCTGTGGAGTCCTGGGGTTTGCAGTTTAAGGAGGGGCATCTACAATTCTCAGCTAGAGAGCTCTTGGGCCTCAATAAACTACAAACCCCAGAGAGTTCCCTAAGCTGCTCCTCATAAGGCATGGTTTCCATACCCTTCACCTTTTTGGTCACCCTCCTCTAGACACATTCCAGCGTGTCAACATCCTTCTTGAATTGTGGTGCCCAGAACAGGACACAGCATTCCAGATGAGGCCTAACCAAAGCAGAATAGATTGGTACTATTACTCCCCTTGATCTTGACACTATACTCCTATTGATGCAGCCCAAAATCGCATTGGCTTTTTTTAGCTGCCACATCACGCTGCTGATTCATGTTCAGCTTGTGGTCAATTAAGGCCATTTCTGCAGGACATCACTGTTCTGTAATGGGGACATGTTGCTGCCAGTCTGTGAGTTGTGCTTTTGTATGACATCACAGTCCTGCTGCCAATGTGTCCCCACCCATCACAATTGCAGGATATTCCATTACTGGAAAAATTCCGGTAATGGCCCCCAATCGCTCAGCTTTCCCATCACCAGCAGCTGCGCAGAAAGAGAGGAAGTGCAATCTAAGTTCTTCTTTATGCCTCTTCTAAACTTCCAGCTTTTTCCCAAGGCAACCTCTCCACACTCTTTGACCCTAGAACATTTCTGCATCTCTTTTGTCATCTTTATTACCCTTCCTCCAAATATCTCACTTAACATTGTACAGAGGTGCTTTGAGCCATTCTATTTCCCCTCCGTTTAGTTTCTTTGATACCTCTTCACTGGGCTGAGATTCCTGGCCATTCCCTTTGATACACTACCTATTGTTAACTCCATTCCTAGTAATCTAAAGCCCGTGCATAGTAAATCACCCATCGAATTGCTATCACTCGTAAGTAAACAAAACTTTTCCTGGCCAGGCTGGCTAAATGACCATTTACAACTCCAGATAATAAATAATGCAATGAACAATGTTCAACATTGACCATTTGGTAACAAATTATGTCCATATGAACTTTCTGTTACTTCAATATGCACCAATATCATACTCAGCATATTCTACATTCATTCACATGACATGGAGAGAACTTGACATGACAGCTGGCTGCAGTGTGGAAGGAGGGAGCATGTCCCTCATGCTACTCTTCCACAGGCAGCCAGCTGGGTGCAGAGGGTAGCATTTGGGTCATGCTCCCATTCCAGCAGTGGCACTGCCACGATTGTGACAGGATGGTGACAGAAAACAGGTGCAGAAATGGCTTCATGCTCCTAGATCCCTTCACATGTACTATTTTCAAGCCAGATATCAGATATCTGTGCATTTCATTCTTTTTTCCTAAGTATAGTATCCTTCATTTCTCCCTGTTAAAATTCATTTTGTTAGTTTTGGCCCAGCTGTCTAATCTGTCAAGGTCATTTTGATTTCTGATCCTGTCCACTGGGCTTCCTAATTTGGTGTCATCTGCAAACTTGATGAACATGCCCTCTATTCCATCATCCAGGTCATTGATAAAGATGTTGAATAGCACTGGGTGCAGGACAGAACCCTGTGGCACCCCACAAGTCACTTCTTTCCAAGAGGAAGAGGAGGCATTTGTGTTCAGCCAGTGAGCCAATTACAAATCCACCTAATAGTAGCTTTGCCTAACCCACATTTTACTACCTTGTTTGAAAGGTTTATTGCTTGTAATTCATCTATATTCATACTTTGAATCAATGTTTTAAGATTAAGGAGGTTTTTCTGACTTTCCTAAAATGCCACCCTAAGCAACTGTTTGTTTCTTTCTTAAACAGTATAGCCAGATGAAGCTGCTAAGTTACTCATGACTGCATGTAGCTGATTATCCTTAATCAAACTGTGGACAGAGTGCCAGCTTCATTAATTTAGCACTTCTTTGAGCAAGGAGATTAAAGTCTAGAATGCCCTTGCTAGAGGGCAGATTAATTAAAGTCTATTTAAAAGTTTTGTACAGAGTTTCCTACAACTCTCTCTCACTGGGAGAATGAATAGATGCTGCTACCTTTCACCCTGCAACAGTTGGAGTTCAAATTAAACTTTTTAAAAAAATGTCCAAACTTTACAGGATTAATCCATTGTTTGAAAAATTATCCCAGCTGTCAGTTTGATCTTCCAATTTTGTTCAAATTATTGACATGTTTAATGTGTGGAACATAAAGCCATAACACAGAAGGGCAAAGACCATTAACTTCAAATTCAAGTTATCTGGAATACAATCCTGTGCTTTAGATACAGCAACTGGGAAGGTTTTCAGAAGTTCTACTATAGCAGTATATGTTGAGATACATCAGAACAATGTTAAGGATAGGCTGGTGAAACTCCATATTAGCATGTTCCCTTTAGGAAAAAAGTCAAAAGGGGGCAGAGAAAGAGATGACAAATCCTGCAGAGGCTCAGCATAATAGACAAGGATTTCAGAGGTAGTGTACATCAAAAATTTCCCACTGAACCCATATGAAGGGTAAATCCCCCCTGACAGCTCCTGCTCTGTTCAGTGTACTAAAGCAGAAGGAAGGAAGATCAGAAACAGTAAGCAGGTTCCCACATCATTGCAAGTTCCATGGCAGACAGTACACAATAGATGATGGCATTCTGAATTAGGCAAGGCTATGGAAGCACTGAACTCTCTGCACTGTAATGGGATTCATAAGATTTTAGCAAGATGAAGCTGTATCTTCACAGGATATGAGGTTCCTGCATCTGTAAAGTTGATATCTGTCTCTTCTTGTCTGGATGGAGTTGTATTTGTGCTGAAGGTACAAGTGTACTTGGGAAATTCCCATGCTTTGATGTTGTCACTTGAAACTCAAGTGGCTACAATTCCTTGGAGCACCTTTTATCACCTTGAGTTTAGGGGTGGAGCAGATGTGGAACAGAAATTTACCAATTTTCTGATTGGGGTTGAGTGTGGAGTTCCCAGCCAGCTGGGAAACTTACACAGGAAGAAAATCAGCACATCAATAATTCCAGTAACTTTGTAGGAACTTTTTCTTATTATTGTTGCTGGCACAATATAAAGTGCAGAATATTTTAAAACTACACAAGAGTTTGAAAAATTGTGCAGCTTTGCAGTAAAACCTATGCTTTTAGTCTTTTCACTATGCACAGAAAACTGTGCAGCTCCCTACAGGAAAAAAAATACTTCTATAGTTTTTCACTATGTACTTGGGAAAAGTGCAGAAAATGCAAAACGAAATTACATACTACATCCCTATACAAACAGCATGATGAATTGTTTGACATTGTGGCAATTGGTCATGATGGGAAAAGGGGTTAGGGTGACTTTTGAGAGTTTATACATACACACACTTTGATTTGGAATTGTCAGTGGGAAGGAAAGAATTGTCGGGGGGCCTGTTTCACAGCAGAAACAGAAACTGGGACCAACTGAAGCTGCCATCTTTGCAGGTTTGGATGTTGTACAACTCACATGTTACATGCCAACTTAGGCCCTTTTCACACCTTACCTTTTCATGCTGCTGGGTTGGGGTTCTCACACGAGAAAGCTTGGAAGGAACACTGCTGCGTCCCTGCTGCTTCAGCTCCGCAGCTCCTTCCTCCTTGTGCGAGCGTCCCGCCTCTTCCATTCGCAGTGCAGCCTGGGACCTCCCAGGCTGCACTGAGGAGAGGACGCGCGACCAGCCCGGCTCCCGAGGCACCGCATGCCAGGTAAGTGTGTGCAGGGCCCTGGAGCAATGCGCGACCATGCACCATTTTCAGCTATGAGCTGAAAATGAAAAGGCGCGTGCGTGGTCCACATCAGGCCCTTGAGTGTCACATAAATGCGAGTGCGTCATGCAGACTGTTCCTCACATTTACGCGATGCTCAAGAGGCCCTTTCGCTTCAAAAACACTGTGCGAAAAGGGCCTTAGACTAACTGAAGCTATAATCTTTGCCGGTTTGAATGCTGTGCTATGCCAAAATCTGCATTTTTCAGGGAAGGTGATGTAGTTCTCAGGAGAAGCTGTGTAGTTTCTGGAAAACAAGAGTTTTCTAGGCAGGCTGCACAGCTTTTGTCAATACAGAGGGAGGCGGGATCCTAAGTGTCCCAAAACCAGTGATGTAGACTTGAGTCGATTGACTCAGACTCAAGTCAGACTTAAGTTGCTTCAGTGACTCAACTCAGTCTTGACTCGGCAATAAAGAATTCACTGACTCGATTTGACTCGAGACTTGTATATTTTTAATGACTGACTTGCTGCCCTTGGTTCAGTAACATAACACATTCATCCAGAAACCTTACAACTTTGAACATTTCTGTCTCTTTTTGCCTACTGGTCACATGGTGATCTATCTCAATACCAAAGTGTGGGTGCATTTCTCAGAGGGGAAAAGCAAACAGGTTAGGCAATGGGCTTAAGGTGGGATTGAGGTCTGCTCAGCAGCCTGTCCCCACTGCATATTGGAGGAGCCTTCTAAAACTTTTCCTAAGAGCAGAAGGTAAGACTCACCCCTAGAGGGCAGAGAAGAATCCTTCCTTCTAAAGCTACTGAAACCTTCATAATGGGGAGTAAGAAGGATCCTATTCCCCACTTCTGAAAACACATCTAGCTTCAGAAATGGGAAGTGAGAAGGATCCTATTCTCTGCTTCCAAAGCTGCAGACACTATTCTGCCCATTGGCACAAAAGCCTCCAGCTTTGGGAAGGGGGAACAAGAAGGATCCTATTCCCAATGCAGATGGCAAAATCACAAATGTGGAGGGCTAACTCTGCTTAAATTGTTAAATTGCTAAAACTGACTTTATCAGATTCTGTCCGAAATTCTGGAATATAGGTTGGGATATAAAGTTGGCTCCTAGACTTGAGACTTGACTTGAAACTTGACTTGAAAGTATCTTCAGGGACTTGAGGTTTCACTTGAGACTTGGAGTAAAAGACTTAAATACATTGCTGTTCAAAACTGTGGGACAAAAAGCTGATACGTTGTTCTCAGCATCTTCTGGGACTCAAAAAATCAAGGTTTAAAGAGATGGAAGAACAGTTGTATTTGCCATTATAACAGCTTATGAATTCTATAATTCTATAATTGACTTGGCCAAAGAGAGTTAGACTGCTGCAAATATAACATTGATTCCAAAAGGAGACAGAGACACAACAAATCAAAAGAATTATAGACCAATATCTCTACTTAATAATGATTACAAAATATTTGCTACAATCTTAGCTGAGAGATTGAAAAGAATATTGGGAATAGTGATTCATTAAAATTAGTGTTTAGTTTTTTTTCCTCACAAGAGAGATAACACAAGATGTGCAACTTATATACTGGAATATTTGGAAATACATAATGAAAAAAAGGTAGCTTTAATTTTCCTAGCTGCAAAGAAGGCATTCGATAATATTTTCATGGACATTTACAATGGAAGTATTAAAGAAAAATGGACTTCGGGAAAAACAACTTAATGTGGATTACAGCTATTTACTCCAGACAGAAAGCACAGGTTCTGATTAATGGTGACAAGTCAAAGTTTGTGAAATACAAAAAGGGACAAGAAAGGGATGTCCCTTGTCACTTCTGCTTTTTATACTGACTTTGGAACTACTTAATAAATGGATCAGGTGAGAAGAAAATATTAAATGCATTACCATCAGGAAACAAGTTGAGAGCTCTTGCTGATGATGTGGAGATTTTTCTGCAGGGCCCTTTAGAGTGTGTAGAAGATTTACCACAGATTTTCCTGGAATTTGGAGCCCTGGTGTGCTTCAAATTGGAAAAAAAATATAAGTGTTATGATGACAAAAATATGGCAAAAGAAAAACAAAGTTTGTTGATTTAAAAAAAACTGGTTTAAAAATGTGGAAAAAATGAAATATTTGGGGGTGATTTTTGAAATTCAAAATTCAAAATTATTTCAAAATAATTATGCAAAAGCTTGGAATGACATTAAGCAGAATCTTCAGAGGTGGTCCAAGCTGAAGTTGTTGCTATCAGGAAGAATAGTGACATTAAAATGAATGTGCTACCTAAAATGATTTTTTTGTTTGTTTGTTTGTTTCAGACAATTCTAATTATAGTCAATGATATTCCATTTAAACAATAGCAAAAAGACATTTCCAAATTTTTGTGGCAAGGGAAATGACCAAGGGTAAGAATGAAGATTTTACAAGATGCTAAACAAAGAATGGGTCTGGGACTCCCTGACCTGAAATCATACTTGTATGCATTTTGTTCGGTGTGGCTGAAGAATTGGATTATGCTTAAAAGAGAAAGAATCTTGCACCTGGAAGGTTTTGATCTGAGATTTGTTTGGCATGGCATGTCTTCATATGGCTTAAGAAATGTAAGGCAAATGTAGCTTTTAATAATCATTTTATAAGATGCACCATATTTAGTGTATGGAATAAGTATAAGGAATGATTATGTTCCAAAATACCTATGTGGGTGGAGAGGGAAAAAAAAAGATGGCGTAGTGAATGGTCGTCTACTCGCACAGCTGCGGGATGGACGATTGGTGCATGAGATCGTATGCCCGTTTTGAAAGGGAAGAAATGGTGCAACATATTCCCTCAAGAGAGGGGATTCAGAGGGCCTTGACATAGACTGGAAATGGTGAATAGTTCCCCTGAAATTTGGAAAGAAAGGAGAATGGAAGGAGCTGATGGGTTGGAGAGCTACCACATCTGGTGCAACCACCAGGAAGCGGTAATGGCTATGCCACGAACATACTAACAAGTAAATGATATCTGACATGTAAGTGAATGAATTTGCCAAAACTCAGGGAATAAAGGTGTTACCCTGAAAATTGGGGGTATCTCGAGGACACCCAAACAGGCTTTGAACTAGGGGAATTAAAAGAGAAACTCAAGGCTTGTGAAAGGTCAGGGTAAGGAATCTTTAACCCTATGTCTACGAGGTTAGAACCACGCAGGAGTCAGAGAAATGATCTAAAGTAATTTTATTAAAATTAACAGAGAAGGTCACAACACACATTAACCAATAATCCCACAATCACGCAAGGGCTATAGAAAGGAAGTCGGAAATAAGAGGCAGTTGGGAGAGAGGGCATACGGACCTTAGTCTAGACTTCCTGGAGAGTAAGAAGATCAGCAGAGCCTCGGCGTAAAGCACCAAGGGGAGGCTGGATCCCAGGGTTGGAAGGCTGGCCGCAGTGGAGTTCGAGGAGGATCAGAGACATGAATCACGTTTAGCTCTCAGCAGCGTCTGAGAGGCTTGAGTAGGACACCTAGATAGCAGCGAAACGGGCCCTTGTCTGGTCTGGGAGGCACTCTGAAGAGGATCAAAAAGTGAGTATTTTTATAGTCAATTTCTGTCCTCAGGCCAGGTATCGGCTAGCAAAGTGGCGCTAATGGGCAATGATTGTGGAATATAATGTTAGGCAAATATCACGACCCCTCCTTGATATTGTTTCTCCTGGGAACATCCAGGGGATTGATAGGTTTAAAATTCCGAATTGATAGGTGTTGTTTGTTTGGCTACACACAGTTCATCAACATAGCTTGGGGGGTGACAGTGTCCAGGAGCGAGTCTATTGTCTGCCTAGAGATACGTGACTCGGAACAATAGGTCAGTCTTTTAGCCTAAATGACGTTGTCTATGTTCCCATTCAGCAGAGGGAGAGGGTGTAGTGTTAAGGATTTCCCATTCAACGCCAAGGCTGCTTTAACTGTGATTGACCTTTACTAACCAATATCCAATATGGGGAAGTCATGCCAATTCAGGGGCCCTCTCTTAGGGTTACTTTGGGGTGTAACAATTGGAAAGCTCCTTCACAGTAATTACACCTTGTAATTGAAAATTACACCTTGTAATTGAAAAGTTGAAAATTTATTTAGATGATAGACTGGAGATTATTTTGAAAACCGGGTAAGAAGCCAGGACACAAGTAAAGCAACAAGCGATAAATTTTGAATCCTTTTAAATTCAAGCTACAGACTGAACAAGGAAAACTAGAGTTAAGAGAAATAAAATAAAAGTGAAAGCATCGGGAGGAAGGGGGAGAGATAAGGAAGAGAGAGAAGAGACAGTAAAAAGACAATCCTTTGGAGTACTTAAAGTGATGCTTTCGAATTTTGCCAGAAGGATATATAAAGTTCCTGCTGAGGGTATTATTTTGTGTTGACCTGGATGCCAGTGAACAGAATAAATATTTGATAGAGGATGTTTTCAGAAGATTAATAGGACATAAAGATTTAAGAAACATAAAATAATATATATAGAAATTAACGAAATTAACAAGAACTTTACTGGAATGGAGGACTGTTGAAGAGCGGCTGGTGATAGGAGAAAAGGGAAGATAAAGCTGCAGTTTATAAATAACATAACAGAACATTGACAGACCAAGCATTTACTGATTGAACATAAAAAATAAAAATTGTCACTGGACTGGGGCATATAGAAGGACTGAGAAAGTTGAATAAAAGGTTTGTGTGGAGAAGGTTGGAGAGAAGGTTTGCATGGAGAAGGTTGGAGAGAATAAGAGGGAAAGGTGGAGAAAAAGAAAGAGAGACGGAAAGTGCCAGTTAACATCAAACAACAAAGGGAAAGTGTTGGTGGAAGCGAGAAAACACAACGGGAGATGAAGAGAGAAGGATTGTGGAGAAGAAGTTGAAGAAGTTTAGAAGAGAGACTAAATAATATAGATACAGTTTATCTTGATAAATAAGCTGAGGCCGGAACATATTTGTGGTATTTTGATTGGTAAATTTTGAATTCTAAATAAGAGGTATTATGTTATAAGTATTGTGGGGGAGACATATAAGGGACTGTTTGTTCTGTGTATATATATGTGTGTGTGTGTGTGTGTGTGTGTGTTTAATTTGTGCAAGTGGATTTTGGTTGCATATAAGTTAACTTCACTATATTTGTGATATAATTTGGATAAAAAGAAGAGGTTGGACATTCTGTTACCGGGTGGAAAGAGGAAGATAAGCTCAAGGTCAGAAGATAACAGATACAGTAAGAGCTGGGTATATACACATGATTTTTCTTCTGTAATTGTAAATACACAAGTTAACTTTTTAAGGTTGTAATACTAAAGAAGATAAACTGAAATATAAATGCATAGTGCCTTCTTGTGGTAGTAGGAGTTTATTACATTAAGAAATTTAGTAATTTAAACAAGATTTGAGAATAATAAAACCTACAGTGAAAATCTGTATACATTAAACAGTCTAAAACATATAAATATTTGAATAATTAATTTTTAACATTTATCTTATTATTAATAAATTAAGGAAGAGTTGAAATATAGAACAAGGAAGATAATACAGTATATTATATTAGGATAAAATTTGAAAGATAAAATACTTTACATTTAATTAAATTTAAAAACATTTAAAAAGATAATTAAAGGCTAAGATGAAATTTTGAGCTGATTAATAATTTCAAAATAAACTATAGTTGAGAGTTTAGAGTTACTAAAAGATAATTTATTATTAAAATTTAGGTAGATTTAATTATTGAAAGTATAGATGTTAAGTTATTAGGTGGTTATATAAGTAAGAGAAAAAATAAAAGGAAGATGGTAGCTGGAAGAAGAAAAGTGGTGCAAACACAAATACAGACGCTTTCACAGAGGAGACACTCAGCAGAAATGGAGCCATATCAACTGTTATTAGAGGAAGTGAAAAAGATACGAACAGACTTGTGTGCAGAAATGAAAGTCCTTTCTTCAGAATTTAAAAAAGAGGTAAGAGAAATGAAGAAGGAGATGGAACAATTCGCACACAGATTGGAAACAGGGACAAAGGATGTAAAAAATATGAATAAGACTGTAGAAGAAGTACAGGAAAAAATGAAGAATTTGGAAAAAAGAACTGGGGATATAGAAGGCATGACAGAACAAACAGAAACAAAGAGTATGCTTACAGAATGGAAATATCGAGAAAAATGTATGAAGATAAGAGGATTCGAGGAAGTGGAGGAGGAAGATATCTACAATACATTGATTCCGGCATTAGCTAAATTTCTAGACTGGCCTTCAGAACTTTGAATTTGACAGGATTTTTAGAATAAACTCATTAATTGCGCGGAAAAGGAAAGTTCCCCAAGACATAGTGGTATACTTTGTTTGAGAAAGAGTGAAGGACATGATTATTCAGCAGAGTTATGTAAATAAACTGATTATCGATGGAATGGAACTGAAGATATTTAAAGATGTGCAGTCCCAAATACTTAAGAAAAGGAGAGATTATTCATTTTTGACAGAAGAACTTAAGAAGATGGATATATCATATAGATGAGTGCAGCTGGAAGGTGTGATACTGACATATAATCAAAGGAGATATGTAATAAATATGATAAGTAAGGCAGAAGAATTTGTGAAAGGCTCAAAGAAGAAAACAAGAAGAAACAAGAGAAAGAGATGAAGACGGAGGAGAGAACAGAAGAAGAGAAAGAGAAAATAACAAATAGAGATTGGAATAAAGATAATGGAAGACAATATAAATTGATTAGGGCAGAAAGGAAATAATGCTTGAAAGAACAAGAGCAACTGGAGATACAAGAAGAGCAGGAATCAGAAGAGCAGGAGCAAGAACAAGAGGATGCAGAACAGGAAGAGACAGGAGAAGATATTTCATTGGAAGAAGAGACTGCATAAAGAAGAGAAAATACAAATAGAACGAGGATAAAAATATTGTCTTGGAATATAAGAGGGATAAATTCGATAATTAAAAAGAAAAGAATCTTTCATTACTTGGAAAAACAAAAAATGTGACATTTATTGTATACAAGAAACACATAATTAGAATGGGAAAAAAATCTTAGAAAACCTCAAATTAGGAAATGTATATGTAACTGGTATAGAAAAGAAAAAAATAGGAGTTGCAATATATGTGAATGCAAAATATAAAGCGAAAGAAGTATTAAATAATGATCAAGGGAGATGTATAGGAGTTGAAGTGGAAATATTAAATACAAAGATACTAATGATAGGTATATATGGCCCATTGGAAAATAAAAATAAATTTTATGAAAAATTATTAGAAAAAATTAGAGATATTCAATATCAAGAGATAATAATTATGGGAGATTGGAATGGAGTTATATATCCAGAATTAGATAGATTGAAGATAAAAAGACAAACAAAAAATAAAGGAAAACTACCTAAAAGTTTTTTTTTTGTCAATACTTTTTATTAAGAACAAATCCTTCTTCACATTGACATAATCATTTTCCTTATTTTACAACAGTATTAATAAAAAAAGATAAAAATATCACGAACATATTTACTTCCTTCTCACAGTTTTAAAAAAAGTTTTTTTGATATGACAGAGGAACTGGTATTAGTAGATGCTTGGAGAAGTTTATATGGAGCACAAAAAGAATTTATATATTTTTCAGAAGTATTTAAAACACGGTCAAGAATAGACATGATCTGGAATTCTAAAACAATAGCTAAATATTTAAAAAAGATGGAAACATTGCCAAGAGTATGTCAGATCATAGCCCTCTTATATTGATTTTGGAGGAGAGGAAACAAGAATTTAGCTGGAGGTTAAATGAGAATCTACTGAAGGATGAGAAAATAGTAGAAAAGGGAGGAAAAAATTTAGAGCTGTATTTTGAGGAAAATTTAAAGACAGAAGTTTCTATAGGAACAGTATGGGAAGCCGGGAAAGCAGTTTTGCGCTGCTTCCTGTACAGCAAGAGATAAGAATGAAAAAAGAGAAAAGATTGAAAGAACAAAAGTTACTAAAGGAAATAGAACAATTAGAAGCCAAATTGAAAATCTCACCTCAGGATAGTAAGATTATTGACAAAATAAAGGTGCTACGAAAACAGATCGTATTGCAGGATACACAAGAAATAGAGAAAAAAATTAGATTTAAAAAACAGAAAAATTTCTTTTTTGCTAATAAAACAAATAAATGGTTAGCACATAAAATTAGAAAAGAAAGAGAGAAACATATGATATTACAAATAAAAGAAAACAAAAAAATCTTGGTAATCTTGGTAAAACAAGAAGATATAAAGAAGGCCTTTGAAAGATACTATGGAAATCTATTCGCAGATTCTAAACCAAATCAATGGAGGAGGGATAAGACAATATTTAAACGCAGGAGAGATTCCTAAGATGATGGAAGAACAGAGAGAAGATTTAAATAAAGTAATAACTAAAGAAGAAATCTTACAGTCCATTAGAAAACAAAAAACAGGAAAAGCACCTGGTCCCAATGGTTTTTCTGCTATATACTATAAAATATTTAGTGAACAATTAATAAATCCATTATATGAAATAATAAATGGGATAAATAAGGATATGTGACCACCTTCATGGGGACAAGCAAATATTACGGTAATACCAAAGGAAGGGAAAAACACCCAGGAATTAGGGAATTATAGACCTATTGCACTTTTAAACGCTGATTATAAAATGTTCGTGACTATATTAGCAGAAAGATTAAAAAACGTTCTACATGTAACAATTCACACAGATCAAAATGGATTTTTGCCAGGAAGGGCACTAAAAGGTAATATAAGGACTGTGTTAAACATAATAGAATATTATCATAAACATAATGTAAAGAAAATGGCTCTCTGTTTTCTGGATGCAGAAAAAGCCTTTGATAGAGTTAACTGGTGCTTTTTGGAAGAGACAATAAAGGCTATAAACCTGGGAGAGAAATATATAGAATGGATAGGAGCAATTTATAAGGATCAAAGAGCTCAAATAATAATAAACAGAGAACGGACACAGGACATAATGATAAATAGGGGTGTTAGACAGGGATACCTTTTATCTCCACTTTTATTTATATTAATATTGGAAATAGTTAATAATAGGATTAGAAGAGAAAATAGAATACGAGATTCAAAATTCAAAATCAGGAATATAAATTAAGTGCATACACTGATGATCTTGTGATTATTTTAGAGGATCCAATAAGAAGTATAGAAATTTTGATGAATATTTTAACTTCAGAATATTATCTGGTTACAAAATAAACAAAAAGAAAATTAAAATAATTATAAAAAATATAAGAGAGCAAGAAGAACAAGAACCAATATGATTAACTGGTTTTACAATAGTGAAAAAGGTAAGGTATTTAGGGATTATTATTACAAAAAATAATGTAGATCTATATGATAACAATTATAGGAAAGTATGGGAGGGAATAAGGGAGGATCTCATAAGATGGAAGAAATTAGATTTATCTTTATTAGGTAGAATATCAGCAATTAAAATGAACATACTGCCCAAAATAAACTTTTTATTCCAAAATTTGCCAATAATGATAAATAAAAAACCTTTTATAGAATGGAATAGGGAGCTAATGAAATTTGTATGGAAAGGAAAGAGACCAAGAATAAAAATGAAAGATTTAGAAGATACAAAAGAAAGAGGAGGAATGAGTTTGCCAAATCTAAAGTTATATTATCATGCAAATAGTTTAGAATGGATAATAGAATGGATAACATTACAGAATAAAAGATTGTTATATTTAGAAGGAGAAGAACTATATTTTGGTTGGCATGCTTACATTTGGTATGGAAAATCTTCAATCGATAAAAATTTTAAAAACCATCTCTTGAGAAAAGCTCTTATAACAACATGGTTAAAATATAAAAGGCAGTTATATTTAAAAAACCCATTATGGATCTCAGTACACGAGGCTTTTTATAATAGAGAAAAACCCAAGACAGAGACATGGATCACATATAAAGATATATTAAAATGGCAAGGAGATACTGTAATTTTTAAAATGAAAAATGAATTGATGACAGAAGGTTGGGATACACACTGGTTGTTAATTAGACAGTTATGGAAGAGATACAAAAAAGATGAAGTAGAAGGATTTGAATGTAAAGAAAATGAATTTGATAAGGTGTTAAGAGTTGGAACAGAACATAGGGTAAGTCAGATATATAAAATTTTACTTTTACAACCAAATGAGCAGGAAACAGTTAAAAAATCAATGGTAAAATGGGCACAAAATATAAATCAGATAATAACAATGAACCAAAAATGGAAAATTCACTGAAAGATTACCGGTAAGTTTACCGGGAAAATTATTACAACATGTTATATAGATGATACATAACACCAGTGCAAATTGCAAAGATGCAGAAAAATTATAAAGATACCTGTTGGAAATGCGAGCAAAGAGATACTTTTTATCATATATGGTGGAAATGCAAACAAGTAAAGGGATTTTGGGAAGTAATACATAGTACAATACAAGAAGTGTTTAAAATAAAATTTACACCAACACCACAAATCTATTTGCTTAATATGATGGATGAGTTAAAAATTAATAAATCGCAAAAGAAAATACTACCATATATGGTAACAGAGGCTAGACTTTGCTTTGCTCAGATGTGGAAATTGAAAACAATGCCAAGAGTAGAAGATTGGTTAATAAAATTATACGATATGGCAGAAGCCGATATTGTAATACAGTCTTTAAAGGATAATACTAAAGAGAAGTCAATAGAAGAATGGAGAGTAGTACTCCCACTATGGGAAGCTTGTTGAGGCAAGAAGGCAACTGTTTTTTTAGATTAAAATTTAAAAATAACATGTAAACGCACAAGAAATTTAATGATTTGTGCCTGGAGATCACAGAATCATTTGAAAATGTTAATTTAGAAGTAAAGGAGTTAAGGAAGTTAAATGAAGGAATAAGAAGGTGTAAAAAATTTTGAAACTTATATTTGTTGGATGAAGGAACAATATAGATAAGGTAGCATTGGTACCTTGAGTTTCGGTAAGGGGGGATAAAGTAAGGGAAATTATGTAATTAGGTTTAGTATTTATAATGTATGTTTAGTATGTACTATATATGTTGAAATTTAGGTTTAGTATGTAGAATATATGTTGAAATGGAGATGGATAGATATGTGTATTAATTTAATTTAAATTTAATTTTTTTTGTTTAGGTTTTGTACTGATGAGGTATTGTAGTTCTATGTAGTTTTGTTTATGTTCTTGCTTATGGTTTTTTTGCTTATGTATATTTGTATATTTTTTTACTTTTTGTATTGTTATGAAATGTTGTGTTTATGTTTTGTATGTACTTTATAGAGATTGATTAATGAAATATTATTTAAAATTAAAAATAAAAAAACAAAATACCTATGTGGGTATCACCTCATCAAGCTCTTTTTTTAAAAAAAGGTTAAAGACAAATGGCTAAGTTATAGAGACTTATAAAGGCAAGGGGGACAAATACAACTGAAAATAAATGAAGAACTGAATTAAAAGGGTTATGATATAAAATACTTGGCACATAGATAGATAGCTGAAAGATTTAAAATAGATTTTTAAAACTTTGTTATTGAAAAGGAAAATTTTGAAAATCAGCTCTATAGAGATGATGAATGTTTGAAAGCTAAAATGTAGAAAGATGTCGTTGAAATTTGAAACAAGAGGAACAAGTAAAATAACATATGATAAAATCCAATTGGATCAATAGAAGATGTGGACAAAGGGTTTGAAATGTACTTTGACTGTGACCTGAAAGAAAATTTTTATAAGATAATGTATATGTAGTACCTCACTCCAGAAAAATGTTCTAAAATCTATAAAGGTTCCAAAATTAATAGTTAGAATACGTCCCCCACCGCCCACGTGACAACGGGTGGAGGGGGGATGGTCTTTGCCGCCCTCCCGCGAGAGGAGAACACCGGCGGGAGGAGGTGAGGCTTTAAAGTGCTATTTAGGGCTACTCCGCCTCCCCCTCGGCCTCTTCTCTCCGGATTTTGGCGAGGGACGAGGACGCCGCTGCGCAGCGCAGAGCTGACCACGTGGTCGGCTGGGAAGCAGGGTTCAGCGGCAATAGAGGCGCGGCCGTGCTCTTGGATCGTGCAGCCTGTCTCTCCGCCTCCGCCTCCACCTCTTCGCTGTTTATTGTCATCCATCTGACCGTTAGCTCAGCAGTGGATGCCGTGGCTGGCCTGACGGACCCGCCACGTGGGGGCTGCCGGGAGGCCTTCCCTAGGGATCCGGTGGTGTGCACCTACCTCTTCGCCTCTGTTCTCCTCTCTTCGACCGCCTTTCCTCGGTAGCGGTCGCCACGGCTGGCTCTGTAGGCCCATCACGTGGCTGTGGGAGGCCCCTTTTGGAAGTGGTGGCCGCCTAGGTGGCCGCCCAGGTAAGGGGGAAGGGAGCAGGAGGCATCTCGCGGACAAGGAGGCCCTTCCTCTTCTGTGGGCATCGTGGTCTGGACCTCGGCTGTCATTAGAGCGATGGGCTCGTGCTTTCCTGGGATTTTTGGGGGCAGCTGGGGGCCGAGAGGGAAGAGTGTAGGTGGTTTTTGGGGGTGGCCTGTCGTTTACCAGTTGTGGATTAGTAGTAATAGCGATATCGCCCACCCCCCCCCCGCCCCAAGGTCTAGCAGCTGATTGGGACATCAGGGCTGGAGAGTGTGCCCCTTTTTCACTCAGTTAACTTTGGCCATTACTATCAGTTCAGTTTTGTTACAGCTGGTACTGGTGAGTGGCCAGTGGGCCTGGGGCTGGAGTCAGTGTGCACACTCCTGGAGGAGGGCTGTGGTGCCAAGAGAGCTCACAGGGTTTGGATCTGTAAGGGGACTTATGGCTTCCAAGTAAGCCTCAGGGGCATCCAAAGGCAAGCAGCCCCCCAAGAAGGCCACACCAGCCAAAGGGGCTGCAACAGCAAAAGGTGCCGCGCCAGCCAAAAGGCCTAAGCCAGCCAAGGCCTTAGCTGCCCCAACATCGGTTGCCTCATCTTCGGATGAGAAATGGGGGCAAATATGGTGGCCACCACCTTTGAGAAGATCCAGGCCATAGAGAAGGGTCAGCAGTCTACAGGGCCGGGTAGGAGAAAGGGAGGAGCAGATGGCAGCCATGCCAGTAAGTGCTATGAACCAGATTTTGGCGCGGCTAGATGCTATTGAAAAGGACAGATCGGCAGAGAAGCAGAAACAATCGCATGCAGAGAGGCGGGACCAAGCTTCATCATCACAGCAAGTCAATTGGGAGGCTGGGCCATCAGGAGATTCGGCAGCAGGAGATGCACCGGGTGAGTATACGGCCATGGGGACAGCACTGCGTGTATGGCATGGCCCGGGAAATTTTTGTTACCCCACCAAGAAACATGGTATGGGCTCCACCCGTGGGTTTTCCAGAGCCATTGTTTTCTTCTTCGCCTTCTGCCACAGGGGAGAAATGTCACCCTCCCAGCCACCACCAGGAGGGGCAGGGCAGTCCCAAGAGGTCCCGGGATCCACATAGGGTGGGGCTCCAGGGACACGGGAGACAGACAAGGACGTAGGCCTTGACCAGGATGCAGACGGGCAGTTAGGGGTTTTGGACGAGCACCTTACCTCAGCCACTACTGAGAAGATACAGAAGGAAGAATACGTGGACTTGTTCTCCCTTTTGTATCGAAAGCTCAACAAAAAAGAGAAGGAGGATTTGGACGCGGGTGAGAAGGAAAAATTAAAAAATCGTAGGATCGATAAGAACTGGACCAATTGGTTCATAGGTTATCTTATCTACATGAAGGTTATAGTTAAGGCCCAGCCTTCTAGGGCACACTCCATGTTGGTGTATTTGAACACATTTAGGGCCCAGACAGATTTTTCGGGGAATGGCTGGCTGCACTACGATGAGAAGTTTAGGATGAGGGTGGCAAAGCAGCCAAGCCTGCGTTGGGACAGGATTATAACTGAATTGTGGATGCAGACATTGACTCCGGCTTGCCCGTTTTTGGGGAGAGATCCAAATCGAGGTGCCTGGTGCAGGTCAATAAGTCGGGCGGGCGGGCCCACCCGCACTCAGGGCAACAGCGGACACAACTATGTTGGGAATTTGGGACCCAAGGGTTTTGTGCCCGGCGCCCCTGCAAGTACAAGCACCTGTGTGGGATTTGCTGAGGCCCGCACTCTGTTCGTAACTGCAACAATGGGAGATGGGGAGGGACAGGCTTCAAGGAGGGAGGCGGCAAATGGGGGCCAGGAAATCAGCCGACATTTCACAAAGGGGCCCAGTCCAATTAAGATGGAGAGGTTGCTGGCTTGGCTCCGCTACTACCCGGACCGAGCTGCAGCACAATATCTGGGGGATGGATTTACTGTGGGTTTCAGGATCCCAAGCATGGGACCTCGGAAGTTTTTTATGGCTAGTAACCTTAGGTCAGTGATAGGTAATGAGCATGTATAAGGAAAAAATTAGGAAGGAGGTAACGAAGGGCAGGATGTTAGGCCCATTTGATCAGCCTCCTACTCCCAATGTTAGAATTTCCCCGTTAGGTGTAGTCCCTAAAAAAGCCCCAGGTGAATTTAGGTTAATCCACCATTTGTCCTACCCCAAAGGTGAATCTGTTAATGATGCCATTCCAGCTGAGTTATGTTCAGTCAGGTATACTTCATTCGATACAGCTGTGCAGGTGGTGCGCAGACAGGGGGTCGGGGCTGAGTTGGCTAAATCTGATATCAAGTCAGCCTTCCGCCTGCTACCCGTTCATCCATCTGATTTTGAATTTTTGGGATTCGCCTTTGAGGGCAAATTCTACGTTGATCGCGCCCGCCCATGGGATGTTCAGTATCGTGTTCTGCCTTTGAGACGTTTAGTACCTTCTTGAATGGGCCATCAAGAGAAAATCAGGCCTTTGTAGCATTGTGCACTACTTAGATGATTTCTTACTCGTAGGTATGCTGGTTCTGGGCAATGCGCATTCTTATTAGCAGAATTCACATCCCTGATGGGGGAGCTGGGCATGCCCTTAGCACATGAAAAAATTGAGGGTCCTGCGCAGCAGCTTACATTTTTGGGCATAGAATTGGATACAGCCAACCAAGCCTATAAATTAGCAGTGGTTAAGGTTCAGGATCTGAGGTCTCGGGTGGCATCCTTCTTAGGCAGACGTAAGGTGACCCTTAGGGAATTTCAGGAGATCCTAGGACATCTTAATTTTGCCTTTAGGGTAGTGGTGCCTGGCAGAGTGTTTCTTAGGCGACTGTGTGACACCACTAAGGGTGTTACCAGATCTCATCACAGAATTAGAGTCACCAGAGAAATGAAATTGGACTTAGAGGTATGGCAGGAGTTCCTGGCTGATTTTAATGGGGTGTCTTTTTGGCAGGACGAAATCAAGGTCAGGGATCCCTCAGATATCATCTGATGCAGCAGGATCCATTGGTTTTGGAGTCTTTTTTAGGGGCAGGTGGTGCACACAGAGATGGCCTGAGAGTTGGGTGGAAGCAGGCCTCACAGCCGACCTTATATTCTTGGAATTTTTTCCAATCTTGGTAGCAGTTCACATTTGGGCACGTGAGTTAGCAAACGCCTCAGTTCACTTTTGGTGTGATAACCAAGCCACGGGCAGGGTGATTAACACTCTCTCTTCCAGGTCACAATGTGTCATGCGCTTGGTTCAGGCTTTCACACTGCAATGTCTTCGCTTTAACATAGTTTTTACAGCTGTACATGTTGCGGGCGTAATAATTCCTTGGCTGACTCTTCTCCCATATGCAGTTGGATCGTTTCAGAGAGCTGGCTCCGGATGCGGCAGTCCTTCCAGAGCCGATGCCCTCCAATCTGTGGAAGCTTGGCAGGATCGACCTGCTTCGGGGAGGAAGCAAGTGCTGATCTGTGGTCATAGTTTCATCTTTTAGGCAGAGCGGCAAGCTCGTGGTGGCCACCTGGGCCTGAATCTGGGATTGGGCCATCGAGCCTTGATACAATTGCTTGGCAAGAGAGGCCTTTGGTGGCATGGTTTGTTGCCTACGCTGTTTGGGGGGAGCCGTTGGCCTCCGCCTGATGTGCTGATCATACACTTTGGGGGTAATACCCTTTACTATTTCAAGGAAAGGCCTTGATTATTCAGGCCACTCAGGATATCCGACATATTCAAGACACATGGCCCAACACCTGTATTTCCTGGTCCACACTGGCTCACAAGCGTGGGGGTGGGGGAGGTTATCCTCGACCCCTAGTGTTCGCCTATCGCGGGCGAACAGGGAGATTGGCAATGCTATGAGACAGGGCTTGGGTTACTACATTCCTCACTAAGACATTGTCTTCGATGAAACCTGAACTGTATAGGCCCGACAGGGTACACTTGTCAACCGAGGGTAATGATATTTTCTAGGTGATTTGCCAAAGGGGAATTGGGGGCCATCTTAGAGAGGAGTTAGGGGGATAAGGACTAAGCAGATCTTTCCCTTATCCATGGCCGGTAAGGGGGGGGTTATGGGTTCCGGGGTATCCTTGGCACCCTTTAGTGTAGGATAAAGCATATCCTTGAGGAGGGCCTGGGACTAGCCCTTACTGGCATGAGCCCGAGGGGCTCGATTTGGGGCTCACCTTCCAGACAAGGGCCGGCCAAAGTCTTGATCCACCTTCTGCACTTGGCTTTGGGGCCCATCTCGCCCCCGGGCTATGGAAGATGGTCGGGGGCCACTCTTGCCCTAGTCCACCCATGATGTTGACCCCCCTTCTCAGGATAGAGGTTCAAGATCAAGTTCATGTTCAGATTCAAGTTCATTTATGTTAATTAGGCATATTAATAAATTGCCATAGTTAACCCAAGCCCTGTGTGTGCTCTCCTCATTTCATGGTTTGGGCAGCAATACGTCCCCACCACCCACGTGACAACGAGTGGAGGGGGGACATCTTTGCTCCCTCCGCGGGGGAATACTGGCGGGAGGAGGTGGGGCTTTAAAGCGCTATTTAGGGCTGCCCCTCCTCCCCTTGGCCTCTTCTCTCCGGATTTTGGCGACCCACCCTCCTACCTTATGGTTTCAGTGTAAGTTCACTGGTGCTTCAGGGCCAGGTAGGAATTCCCCCCCCCCGTTCAAGGGGTTTTTTGGGCCCACCCTACACTGAGCCAAGGGATTGGGTAATTGGCTACACAGGGTGGTGTCTTAAATAGGTGCTAAATAGGTATCCACAGCCACATTTGCAGTTACCCTGACCGGTAAGCGGGGGGTCTATGGGTTCGATGTGTACCTATGGCACCCTTTGGTGTAGGATAAAGCATATCCTTGAGGAGGGCCCGGGACTAGCCCTTACTGGCGTGAGCCTGGGGGGCTCAGTTTGGGGCTCACCTTCCAGACAAGGGCTGGCCAAAGTCTTGATCCACCTTCTGCGCTTGGTTTTGGGGCCCGGTATCTCATCCTACGGGCTAGGGAAGATGACCGGGAGCCGACTCTTGCCCTAGTCCACCCATGCTATTGACCCCCCTTCTCAGAATAGAAGTTCAAGATCAAGTTCATGTTCAGATTCAAGTTCATTTTTGTTAATTAGGCATATTAATAAATTGCCCTAGTTCAACCCAAGCTCTGTGTGTGGTCTCCTCATTTCGTGGGTTGGGCAGCAAATATAATTATTGTGTTGAAGGGACTTTTTTCCATATGTGGTGGACTTGTGATAATCAAAGAAATTTTGGACAATGACACATGACTTGATGGAAAAAATTATGAAGATGAAACCATAACTGTTTTTGCTGGGATTGATAGATGATCAGATAGATAAGAACTGTGTAAGACTTACACAATACAAGACTGTGGTGGCTAGACTATTGTATGCTCAGAAGTAGAAAGAGCTTGTGTAGGGATGGGCCAACCAAATCCTCAAATCCTGGGTAAGGATTCGAGATTCCGAATCCGAATCCCTGTGCCAAAATAGGCCAACTGAATCTTTTGAATCCACCAACCAAATAGATTGTTGGAGACTGGGACACCTGAAAACCTGGGAGGCCAGACATACAAGGGAAGATAATAAGTAGGTGAGTTATTCCCTTGGAGTAATAATGGCCTTTGTTAACAATTTCAGAAATTACAGCTGGGTTTGTATTCCAAGATATTTGAATTGAACATTTAATATTTAAGTTCAGTACTTGACCGGAAGATACAGGTTTGAGATTTCAAGGACAGCTGAAACATTCCTTTGCATAGCTCCCTTGCAAACTTCTTTCACACACAATTCCGGGGTTTGGAGTTTTACAAGGTGTCACAGCCTTCTCTGCCAAAGTGTACTGGTTTATCATCAAACTACAAGCCCCAGGATGCCAGAAGGAGCTATGCAAAGAAAAGCCAGTTTTGACCTGGATTATCTCTGTACTGTAGTATTTGGACCTGTTTACAGAGGCAGGAAAATGTGGGATTAATCTAGATATTCCTGCCTATGTAGAAAGGGCCTTCATGTCATTTTCAATCTGGGGAGATCCTGAGGTAAAACTATAACAATTATCTTGGCCAGATTTCTTCAGAGGGAGGTTTGCCTTTGCCTAGGATTTTGCTAAGGCTGAGAGAGTATGTCTTGCCCAAGATTATCCTTCTTTTCCTTGCTTTTTAAAGTCTTTTTTAAAAAAGGATTTGAAATATTCAAGATTCGTGAGATTCGTGCATTACCAGCACCTTCCAGGGATTCGGATCTGGATTTGGATTCAGAAAATTCTGGATTTGTCCCATCCCTAATCCTCTGATTCCATCTCAGGAAGATTGAATCATTAAATTGTTGGACATGGCAGAAATGGATACATTGACATTTATTCTCCTCTGAATGACTATAAGAAACGACAAGAGAGGGTTATAACCTATTTAAAATTAATTGAAGGGAAACAAGTAGTAAGAGGTTTTGCTTAACTCTTATGGTTGATTACCTGTGTTGTAGAATATCATTAGAATTAAGATATCAAGATAAGTTAATAATATATGAGGTTATGTTTACTTTTAGCTTTTAGATCACATTTTTCTGTTTTTATAAATATAGGTAAGAAATGTAGAGGAAATATAACAAAGGTGTAACAATAACTGATTATCCTTGGTGAGTGGGAGGTAAAATGTGTATTGCCTATTTTGTAGTTTATTTAGTTAGCCTGTTAGTCTGTAGCTTGTGTTTGTGCAGTATAGTTCAGTTTGTATGTTGTTATTGTGTTTTCTCTATATATATTGTTTTATTGTATTTTAAAAGCATGTTAATAAAAGTATTTTTCTTTAAAGTCATCACTACTTTAGCCAACTCATGCTCTGGTACTGGGAAGCTGGTTTACTGCAGTATGTTATATATAGGGTTGTGCTGGAAAAGTGTTTAGAAGTTTCAGACGCACACAGTTTGATGGAGCTTTGTCACATCATTTTTTAAAGAATTATATACTGCCTTCCAATTCACTGTCCACCCTAGATCAAAGTGCTACTGATCACCTTTTTAAGTCCTAAGTAATATGGGACCAAGTATCTGAAGAGGTGTCTTGTCCCATACCATCCTGCCCATAAATTAAGATATTCCAAGGAAGCTTAATATTATCTTCAGTAGAACACTTATGTCATACACTTGAAACAGGCTAACATAAATTGTTACAAAAGTGAGGGATTTCTCCATAATCATGCCCAGCCTTTGGAGATTCTACCTGAACCTCACGAAGAACTTCCTGACGGTCAGGGCTGTCCGGCAGTGGAATATACTGACTCGGAGTGTGGTGGAATCTCCTTCTTTGGAGGTTTTTAAGCAGAGGCTAGATGGCCATCTGTCAGGAATGCTTTGAGGGTGTTCCTGCATAGCAGGGGGTTGGACTGGGTGGCCCATGTGGTCTCTTCCAACTCTACATTTCTATGATTCTATGATTCTATGAATGTACCGCTATAATAAATTGATTTGGCAGGAGGCAACTGCCCAGAAGGAACTGGATGTCAAGGAAACCTTTCCCCGTCATATAACCAGGGATTGGAAGGGAAAAAAGCACACTTCTGACAGCTGGAACTTGGTGACTGGGGATAAGCAGTTCACCTGAGAGAAAGAAGGCAGTTAATTTAATCAAAGCCTTTCCCTGTCTCAAGTGCATTGTTGTTGTGTGTCTTCAAGTTGTTTCTGATTTACAGCAACCCAGAGGTGACCCTGAGGCAACCCTATCATGGGGTTTTCTGGGGCTGAAAGTGTGTGACACACCCAAGGTCACCCAGTGGATTTCCATGTCCAAGCAGGGAATTGAACCCTGGTCTCCAGGATCATAGTCCAATGCTCAAACCACTACACCATGCTGGCTTTCTCATGTGCTTACTACTTTTTAAATAAAGGATGGGCAACTGTAGCTCTTCAAATATTATTGATATGCAGCTCCCATCAGCCTTAACTGACGTAGCCAACGATGAATGATTATGTGAGTTCTGAACCCAAAAACATCTGATAAATCATTCTTACTATCCCTGATTTAAATGATCCCATGACTAGAGTTAGTGTAGCTAAGGGCAATAGCAAGTTTGTTTCTTCTTTCCTTGATTATATGTTCTGCATGTTGATCCTTTTTTTCCATCTGCCTTTTTGCCTACAACCCATTTTGAGTATCCAGCGCCTCCAGCAGCAGAACAGTCTGGTTTCCTAATTTGCCACAGAATTTTCCACTGGGATAAGTATGATGTCAGGACATAGATTCGTTCCAAGGGTATTGTTTGGAAAAAATATGTCTATCCTCATTGCTTCTACATCTGCCTCCAATTCAGGAAAATACAAAAGCTCCCTACCAGTTTTTGTCTAATATATATTATGCCTTGAGCTGTTTCCTAATTTTGTTGTATAGAAAGTATTCCTTCTGTCATTTTATCTTTATATGGAGTGTATCCTTAATATTCTATTACCCACGTATGAAGTACACTCATTGTGGAATAGGCTTTGGCTACTCTCTGTGCAGTCCATCACACCTCACAGAGCCCCACCCACTTTTCTCCACAGCCCATTTCATCAGCCATCAGTGGAAAACCACGTTCAAAGCACTGAGACAGCAGTATTGATAATGAATCACCCAGGCACAGGATTTTAATTATTAATCACTTCCATATCCCCCAAGATCAAGACCAACCAAGAAGCTGATTTCCGCTTCACTGCTTAGATGAGGGTAGATGGGTGAAAATGTATAAGTACCTATATGTATGTCTCTCTGTCCTCATATCCCCAAATACTGACACTGCACCTGGCCCTCAGAGACCAAAAGGTTGCCCACTCCCAATGTACTAAATCTTTCAGTCTCAGGAAAAACAGCTTTTGGACATAGATTAAATATAGATTTGACTCTAGCTTCAGGACACTCCTTTGAGATATGGGAAACCTAAACTTGCGTCAGCACAGATGTGTAGTGGAGAGTCATTACTTAATGTTTGTCTGGGCAGAAAAATTTGAAGTGGCTTCCAGCAAACCAACATTTTGTCTCATGTTGTAAATATTTATTGTCACTTCTGTGAAATGTGGTATTACATCTGATGGAGAGGGTGCTCCTGCATAACAGTTGTGCTGACAGGAGAAATCTGGTGAATGAAACTAGTGATTAAATGCTGAGAGAGACTGCACTTGCTGCAATTTGCTGTACTGTTCAGCTAATCAAGGTACTCACCTGCCTGGCAACTGTAACTAATAATTGCATTGTGGTTAAAAAGCAGTCTAGAATTTAATATAAAAATAAGTGAATGATTACAAATTGTCATAGCAATAAAGCCACGCCGATAGTCATGTGTCTTCTGGAAGGCTACTGGCCCACAAGCCTTGGAAGCTGAACTTCAGCAGATGAAAAAATATTACCATTTATTTGTGCTGGAAAAAGCTTTACCTTGGAAAAGCTTCACCAAAGATTCATGGCTTGTCCTACATTTGTTAAATATACAGACAATCAAGGAGAAAAACCTGATGGTGGTTCCAACTGTTTCATTTTGAATGGGTATCAAAAACATGGGTCAGCACCCTTGGCAATGAGAGAAGGATATATTTACATTATATGAGTCAGTAAAAGAAAATGAATTAGAGTTAGTGGCTGAAACATTCTTAATGTTTATTTTAAAAAGAGTACATTGCATCTTGGCAGTAGAAAGCGGAAGTAAACCAAGCCTTCTCAACTTCATTGCATGGCTTCTTTTTATTACATTATTAATTCACAACTACAGAATATAGTGTGGCCATATCTATGAACTTCAGAAGAATTATGCAGTTCATTGTTCCTGGAAAATATTGAAGCTCCATAATTTTGCTGCCACTCAAATGGGGCTCAAAAGGTCTATAAATCATTCCCAGTCTTTCTTCATTTAAACTGTACTGGGATTTGTGACAGCACAGAGCTTTTGGAGAAGGCTGGAAAATGTATTCTCACTCACCATTTAATTATTTTTGAGGGAAACACTTTCTAAAGGGATAGCTCTATAAATCTGCTATAGCAATGTTTATTTTTTTAAAAAACCTTGTGGCACCTTAAAGTCCTGTGGCTTAGAAAATTGTCAAAGTATTCTCCTCAGTGCCCTTCTTTTTCATATCATTACTTGTTGTAATTGAGGACCTAGGGATGTAAATTTGATAGATTATTTGGTGTAACTAGGGATCTATATTGAACACATGACATAGCAATACCTGTGTCTCCCCTGCAAGCATTTGACAGAGAAAAAGATAGTAAGGTGATGTGAGAAGAGCTCCACTTTGACTCTGGAATCCCACCAAAGAATTAATCCCAATGTCCTGCTGCCAAGCCAATGTTGTTATGCATAACATTCCCTAACTAACTTCCCCTCCTCTAGGAGACATAATCTGAGCTACTATTTCCAATTCTTTCATCTTTCCACCTCCTCTGATTTATCTTTATGCCATGCTGGCTAGGAGGCAGTGCAGCAGTGAAGACCGTTGGAGAGCGCAGGTCCTTGCCTGCCACCTGCAGCATCTGTATCATTTATACTGGGCAGCTCTTGAGCAATTTGGTTGATACTACTAAACTTCACAGAAATTATACTTCTGTGAACTGTCAAAACATGACAGTGTTTGTTTCGTTTAGGAAGTGTAGCCCATGGCAAGAATCAATCCCTAAAACTGTCATTTCTCCCCTCTGACAGAGGCTTCTAGAAGTCGCAGTCAGCATGACCACTAGTAGGAGATTATGGAAGTCATAGTACAAAACACCTAGATGACAAAAGTCCAATAAAGGTGTGCTAAATATTAAGGAATTATACTGTAGTGTCATTTCAAGGCAGAAGGAAGGGGGCAAACCCCAAACAGGTTGGCTCTACCTACTGTTGGCTTTAGTTTCCTTTGGCCACTCTGCTCTAGTAGTGATATATACCAGCTACCACTGACTGTAACTCTCTGCTGCAGTTCCAGATTCTGTCTTTTCAAACATCTGTAAACTGCTGAAATGTTTACATTCTAAAATGCTAAGAATGGGTAATTATGGACTTACAGTGTTGTACAATACTGCATATGCACTCCCTCTATAATAACAGTTCCCTAGAGAGTATAGACCTCCATTGTAACTTGATGCTGGTGCAAATTCGCTAGAAATGGAAATGTGTGCATTGTAAAGCCACATTCTAGAGCCTTGAGGTCATTCCCTCCACATTATCTCAACTCTTCTTGAAAAAGTATCTTGCTTGCCAGACCGTTGTTTCCATACAGGAAGATGATTACATCTCTGTCCTTGTTTCGTGGCCTTTATAAACCTAAGAGTTTATAAAAAGCTCTCCTGCTGATGATTTGCAATAAGAGCTTCCCAAGTTACAAGGCTTACCAATCAGCTAAGTATTCACTTTGTCTCCTTTCCCTGTGCCTCCATTTTGGTATCTTCCCCTTGTTCTTGTGCAGTGAGCTATTTTATTTTATAATTTCTGTCAGCCCAAGAATGGCATACTTGAAAACACATGTTTAGCACACATATAAATAAATAGTGGCTGTTTTACTTTTAAGCTGGTTTACCACTTCAGTCTGCAAAGGCAATATGCCTATGGACTCCTCCAGTTGGATAGCCTTAAGTAGTTACTGCTTACTAGGTAACTGTGGGCTTGGAATGGATGTGGGGGGGGCGGTGATGGTGGAAACGATCAGAACACACGCCTGAAACAAAGTACACTGCTATTATGTAGTAAGAAAACTCTTGTTAATTCATAGGGTCACCATAAGTCAACAGATAATTTGAAGTCACATAGACACACACACACACACACACACACACACACATGCTTCTTGTAAAAGTTTTCAGCAATCTCTCTCCTTTCTATACATATACCTAGGAGAGGCAAGACTCCTTCTCATAAGAACACTGATTGACTGTGGCTTGTCCCATCTTAGGCCCTTTCTGTAACTCACCTATTCTCAGCGCTGGGGTGCAGGGATCACGCAAGCAGCATCCAGCAACAGCCTCTTGTATCCCAGTTCCTTCACCTTTGCAGCTGCCAGCTGCTTGAGCAAGAGCCCCACCTCTTCCTTCCGCAGTGGAGCCTGGGAGTTTCCCAGGCTGCGCTGGGGCAGGAAGCACGAGCGCCGCGGCTCCAGAGCTCCACACGCATGGCAAGTGCACATAGGGCCCCAGAGCAATGCGCAATCACGCACCATTTTCGGCTTAAAGCCAAAAATGAAAAAGTGTGTGAGTGGCACCTGCCAGACCCTGGAGCGTCACGCGATTGTGAGTGTGTCGTGTGGACTGCTCCTCATATTCGCACAACTCTCGTGCAAATGTCATGCAAAAAGGGCCTTAGACATCTAGGTTGTGGTCCAAACTCTCCAAGAAAGCAGTCAACCTGTTGTTTGAATTCATGTCAGCTATGATCAAAATTAAAGGAGGCAGTGTGGAATTTGGTTTTAATAGTAAAAGAACAAACACCCAGGGAGTTGTGATATGCTTTCCCTAACTATAGTTAACTAAGATAATAACTAAGAAAAAATAATTAAGAAGAGTTGTAAGAGTTTTAGGAAGGTAAAAGATAGATGTAAATAGAATGTTAATTCTTTCATTTTCGTGCCTGTTGTGCTCATTAAATCCAAGTTCCTACTTGAATGGAAAAGTTATAAATTTAAAAACATGATCTGTCGCTCTCACGTGTACTTTAAATGAAAGTGCCATTGCAATGAAAGACAAGGCAGGATAGAGTGAAATGTGTGTTCTGTTACCCTGTTCTCTGGGGGTCCCAGGAGGGACACCTAAGTAAACAAACAATAACACACAATTTTGGGGAAAATCAGCTGGAACACTCACTTCAGCTAGCGAGAGACAGGGTAACTTAGCAGGATCTTGCAACCCAGCATCTATGGGGTCAGGTCAGTCAAGCAGCCAGGCAGGTTTAAAGTAATAAAATGATGTTTTATTGAATACAAACAAATATTAAAGACACCACAGTCACACAGCTAACTAAAAAATTAGAAGTTGAATTAAGGATAGGGACTTTCAGAGGGAAATGGGTGATATGACACCTGTCTCGTCATCCTGGACCTCAGGAGAGAAGCCAGGGGTGCAGAGAAGAAGCTTAGCTCGATTAGCTGAGGGGAGCTCACCAAGCAAAGCAGCAGCAAGAAGGGATGAAACTTAGGAGCAATCTGAGGAAGGTGTTGGAATCAGGGGTTTTTATAGGGTGAATTGGGACTGCAGACTATGCCTTACTCGGGGAGAACAATGAGTTTTGGGTGCGAGACAATGTCTCGGAAAGGTCACAACTTTGCATGATGGAATCAGAGCCGAATTAACAATAGTGTAGCCAGTATGCAAATGTGCAGCGCTTTCCAAAGGACAGCACAACCTTTGTCCAGTAGCCTGCTCGGGGCAGGAAGCCTTTGTTAGTATCGCACACATGCAATGAGGTGTTTGCCAGAGAGGTCCCTGAAGCAACGAACCAGCTGTGTCTGGCCTGCCTGGGTGGAGAATGGAATGTCCAGCAATTATCGGCTGTCCCTGTTTGCGTGCTTGTCCGGTGGCCTCGCAAACACGTGGAGCGGGGTGGCAGGGGAAAGCCGAATTGTTTGATATCAAAATGATATCGGGTGCTATCTCCAGGTAGGCCTAGACTGCAGTAACAGTTCTCACTATCAAGGAGCAGAGTAATTTGACTGGAAGGGGAAGTGAAGCCACTATATACCTCTACATTATATTGGTTATAAGAATATTGCTTGACTGAAAGATTTGGTAACTATCACATATTTGGTAAATTCTATGAATGCGCCAGATTTCATATTGGTAGCAATTGCCCAACATGCAAGTTAAAAAGTACTGAAAATTTACGCTTTTAAATTTTTAACAATTTTTTTAAAAGGCATACCATGTTTCTTTCCAGTTTTGGTAAAAATTGCTAAAGCACTTCATTCACTCTTGTCAAGGAAAGCAATCCTTAGAATAGTAGAATCATAGAGTTGAAAGAGACCACAAGGGCTTTCAAGTCTACCCTGCTGCCATTCAGGAATACACCACCAAAGCATTGCTGACAGATGGCCATCCAGCCTCTCATTAAAAATCTCCTAAGAAAGAGACTCCACCACACTGCTTCGGAGGGTGGTGGAATCTCTTTCTATGGCCATTTCATCCTAAAACCTCACTATTTTAAAAACCTTTCCTCCCTTTATCTTCAGTTAGCCTTGTGTGAATGCATGACTGTTTGGATGTTGTGTGTGTGACTGAATTTCCCTCAATAAAATACATTTTAGTTTACTTTTGAATCTCTAGCTGGCTCTTCCTGTAAACATTGGTGTCAAAGATCTTGTTAGGTTATCCCCCCCAACAGGCCTCCTAATTTGAGCTAATAATTCCCCACCATTGAACAGAGGTACTGGCATCTCAGGTGGACCCCTGAGTCACCCACATTTTGGGGTAACACTCTTGCCCTTAAGAATACTGTCTCCCTTCTCCCCAGTTTAAAGCCCTCCTAACTAGGTTTCTGAGATTCTTAGCAAAAACATTCCTGCCAACTGCTGTAAGGTGCAACCCATCACTTGCCAGATGTGTATCTCTCTGAAACTGTGGACCCTGGTTCAAGAAGCCAAAATATTTTTGGTGGCATCATCTAAGGAGCCAGTTGTTCACCTCCCCTAATTTTTTCTCCCTTCCTGGGCCATTCAACTGGGAAAGAGATGAAATGACAACCTGTACATTAAGGTCCTTCAGCTTCGCATCCAGAGCCTCATTCCTAGCACACTGTTTCTGACCCAATTCCATCATCCCCTTTCAGCACAATAAAGCCCATTTTCAAACATCAAAACATTACATGGCATTACATCGCAAGGAGAGCAAAACCAACCTGACAATCACTCTGCTATTGAAAAGAAATTGGCAGAATTCTGGGATGAAGCATGGATAATTTTGATTCTTAAGCTTCAGAAAGATTTAGCCTAATGATTAATGTTGTTTATTAAGGTAGATTATTAAATGTTTGCTTCCATATTAGCTAATACTTTTAGATTATTGATTCTTCTTTTAATGAAGATAAGAAGGAGGTTTCTGAAAAACAAGACGGTTCATCTAAAAAACATTAATACAATTGATGGACTAATTAGACATTCTTAGCAATCAGATTTTCTTTGTTGACGCTGAAAAAAGTTTTGATAGAATACAATAATTGTATTTGAAGAAGCTGTTCTTTTTTAAAAAAAAATGTTTAGTTATTTTATAATTGAATGTGACACTAACAGGAAGGTGCTGTGAGAACAACCTAGCTGGACAAGGTAAGAGTACAGGAATTGTTCAAGTTCTCAGAGATGAAAGTATGTAAACAATAAGGAGGCCTAGGACACTCAGGGATCTGGTGGAGTGAGGTGACATTTATGACTTTCACCAATCACTGTCATTTGCACCTAAATTTGGATGCTAAAGTATAAAACCTTTTACACTACAATATATGCCAATCTTAGCAACTTTTGGAAATTGCAGTGTTGCTTGCCAAATTCTAATAAATACTGCTGCTAGAAGTCTGAGTGTTTCTTTGAAAAAGCTAGTTAACCAGCACATGGCAGAGACATTGTTTTGTTCTTAAATTGATCAATTCTAAATTTGTACAACCAAAATTAGGTTTTCATTCCAAAACTGCCAATGAAGAGCATTTAAATCAAACAGCATATGCCAATTTGTATGTGCCAAAAGGTATCCTTGTGATACAAACTCAAATCTGGAAAATTAAATCTGCCCTCAGAAAGAAGACAATTGCAAAGTGAAAATGAAATAGTAAAGGCTCCTGTATTAATTTCCTATATTGAATATTAATTTTCTGAAGATATAGTATCAGTGGTAAAATATTCATCTTAAGCACATTGACCTTAACCCAAATACTAAATATAAGAAACACACATTTGCCCAAATTTGCAGAGAATATGCAGTCTCATCAAGCTGGCTATTCCTACAGGAGAAAATAGATTCTGATGGAATTTTCCATTAGAAGATAAATGAACTGAGTCTGTCAAGGCCTTAAAATGGAAACATCCTATCATTCCACTCTTTAACACTTACTAAAGTAAACATAAATTCCACTCATAAGAAAAATCAACAAATATGTAGTGACTAAGAATTTATTAATTAGTTTGTGAAAACTGAAAGTAAAAATCAATTTAACTTGGACTTGGACTGGTTCATGTGCTCATCTGTCTGAAAATCTCTCTTGTGCAGTGGGTCATGAGGAGGCTGTCCATCATGACTAGTAGGGCACTCTCTCAACGCATAGTATAAGGAATATCAAGGCTTATAGCAACTTCTGTAGGCAGATCCTTGGAGCAGCATAAGCACATGTATAATGAAGTGAAAGGAAGAAAAAGCAATACTGATTCTTCTTTAAAATGAAAAGAATGGGAATGTGAATTTTAAACTGGAAACAGAGTTTTAAAAATCATGGCTGTTCTGACAGAAGCAGAACAGGTGGACCATAAGGCCTTATGAGAAAAATTTTGTACAGACTGTCCATAGGGAGATGGAGCCTTTTTATCCTGCCCTATCTCCAAAGAGCTCAGATCAAATACGTATGTAAAGTGGAAGTAGAAACTTTCTTCATATGTTCTATAACAAGAACGTCAAGATTTTTTTTTCTTAGTTGAGATGGTTGAATAAGAGGCATTTTTCACCAGTCTGTCATGCCTGTTGCATCGTGTAGCTGGTTCACTGTAACAGCATATCAGTCTTGGTTATACTGTGATACAAAGCTGGAGAATTCTTCCTTTGACTTTCCTGTACAGAGCACGTATCTCATGATGTGAACAGGAGACAAAATTCCCATAAAACTTAAAGAATTTCTATATCTTATGTTGACACATCCACAGGCCTCACATCTAACTTCCCAAAATGTGTGCCTTCCAGTTAACTGTTGGCTTCTGGTGACCTATGAATCTCATAGGGTTTTCTTAGGCAAGGAGTACTCAGAAGTGGTTTTGCCAGTTCCTGCCTCTGAAATATAGCTCTAGGACTCATATTCAAATCCATATGTAACATAGTACTTAATAAACCCTTTAGGGGAGAAGAAGGCAATGGAAAGAATTTTTCACTCCCAAGAAACATATACTGCAATCTGTGAGTTCTGGCATGGTGCCTATCACAATATTAAGCATAGAATGCTTCTTAATTTTAATTCTTTCTGTAAAATGTCTCTGTCAGAAGACAACAGAGTTATGACAGGGCAATAGATTTTGATTATCTGTGATTGAACTTTCTCCTTGCAGCAAACATTTACAGTATTAGGGTTCTTGAAATTGTAATATGTGAAATGAAAGAGCATGGAAAGGAAAAGAAAATGAAGCTGATAGGAGTAAAACAACTTTAAAAAATCAACAAAGCATGTTGGAAGAATGGTATAGAAAGCTTTCAAGGATTCATTGTACCATTGTAGTTCCATAGCACTGTTTGATGTAAACTAGATGCCTAGATTTTGTGTGTGTGTGTGTGTGTATAAGTCAAACTTTTCAGCAAGTCTAGAAATCTACAAGGTTTGATACAGAACAGATGGAGCTCAAAATGAAAGATGAGAGGGAAGCACTATGCTTTTTTTCCCATAGTAATAAGCATGTTCTAGATCTTCACTATAGAATTTCATAGAGCAGGGTGTATGTTCATAATTTAGTATCTGCAACACCAACAGATGACCTTCATAGCTGTACAAGCACCATCTACTTAGCAATGCATTGGCATTCTTCAAAAACCCATACAATTTTGCCATCCTCCTGCATCACTCATTCTACCTGGTAAATCATCAGGTCACTTTCCAGATTCTGGGGCCAGGTTTGGGCAGGAAGAACCGGAAGGTGAAGTATTTGGTCTGTCGGGGATTATCTACAGACATGACACATTTCCTGCATTAAGGCACCTAGTCTTTGGAGGAGGGCTGAAGAACAAAAAGATCAGCTTTTATCAGTTGTCATATGGTAAGGAAGAGTGCAAGACATGCAGAGTTCAGTAGCAATAAAAGAGCCAAAACATTCAAATAAACCTCTAAGCACAGTGGGGCTCAAATTAGCAGAGAAGTAGCACAGAGTGCCCCCATGTGATTAGTTACCTATTGTTTCCCAAGTGAAAAAACACTAAGGGCTATTAAAATCTAAAATTCCCCCTCCTATTCCACATGAGCTTTCCAGGGCATACACTGGGGCAAGCTCTTGGCAGGTGCATGGTCCCTACATCAGGCCCTAGGTGGCTGGTATTGACTAGCCAAGAAAACAGCAGCAGCTAGCCCCAACAGCAAAAATGCGTTGCTAGCCTCTCCCAAATGATGGAGTACCTGACAGCAGCTGTCATCCTTGGTGCAAGCATCACTGAAGCCACAATACCTTCTGAACTGACTCTCATACCAATGACTTCAAGGGAACTGAGCTAAGCAAGCAGTCAGAGAAGGCATTGGGGACTGTGTCCATGTACCAGCTCCATCAGCTATGAAAGGGTTCCTTCTGAGCGGAAGGACCTGCCATGGAGATATAGAGCAACAAACTGCTTAAGCAATGTAAAGTATTCTGTTGGTCACCAAGAGACAAACAGCAGGAGAACTTCTGGTAAGTTCTCTTCCTTTAAGGACGAACCCCCATCAGTGGTGCTGGAGATCACTGGATGGCCCATGTTCCAGGCTTATCTGCTTGGGCCTTGAGGAGGAGTTTCCAAGATACTAGCCTGTTTCAAGCCCAGAGGCAGTTTGGGCAACCAAGAAACACAACTAAGCAGTAGAAGATGTAGGAACAAATCTTTGTGTTTTTCTTTTCTAAATTATGAGACAGAGGAAACCTATAAAAGCTGCTTCTGTAAGAAGAATATGAAAGAGGAAAAGAGAGGAAGTTGGGTGCTAATTTAATTATCATTCGGCAGGTTATACCATCCTTATGGCAGTAGTTCAGTTTACAAATCTGTCATCTCACGTGGAGTATGAGACAAAAACTGATACCATTTGGCTGGATAAACAACAGCCACTGCTTATTGTAAGGTGTTCTATAAAGAGATGTTTCACAATGGAATGGCCAAATGGGACTTCATCAATGACAAGCCAGTAACAAGCCTTGGCATGTCACTATAAATCCACACATACAGGGCAGATAGGATAGCCATATTCCAGCAGATTATTTAATTTGAGTTTCAATTATGCAAATTCAGCACATTAATAGTTCAGTTTATTCTACAACTATTTTTCAATTTTGGAACCATTTTCATATCTACTAATCTTTTTTTTTACAAATTATTTTTTTTATTTCTTATTCAAATACAAATTCAAATACATTTCTGAAATACATATTCATGCAATTCATATAACATTTATATATAACAAAAAGAAAAACCATTTTACCCCTCACCACTGTGCCTCCCCTATTTTCCCCCATCCCTCTTCCTCCAACCTTCCCCCTTCTTTTCTTTCCTAAACTTACTTCCTCCTATCTATTGAATCCCCTCCCTTCACCCTCTACCTTCTACTTCCCCTTAATATTCTCTCCCTTCCAAAACTCAGGAAATTGATGCTTACTTATCTATATTTTCCTTCATTCAACTGATTATAATTCTCAAATAAAAACACCTTTCATTCCTTCCTTTCTTTAAATGACTGTTATTATATTTTTTATACCAAGTTTATACCATTTCCTTGTCTCTAAGACTTTCTAAATCTTCCGATTCTCTTCCTTATAAATTATAAATTATATTCCGTCAATCCTTTACATAAATCAAATTACAAAAATCTTACTACTATCTAGCAAACATTATCACCTTCTTTCCCCAGCAAGCTTCCCACAATGGGAATACCATTTTCCATGCTTCTAATGTGTTACTTCTCCTATTGTCTTTTAATGATTCAATTACTATATCTGCCTTGGCCATATCATAAAGTTTGAATAACCAATCCTCTATCCTTGGTATTATTTTTTGTTTCCACGCCTGGGCATAACTCATTCTCGCTGCTGTTATCATATATAATACAATTTTCCTTTGTAATTTATTTATATCTAATTCCTCTGTCATGTTTAACAAATAAATTTGGGGTGTCATTATGAATTTTATTTTTAATGCCTCTTGTATTTTACTATGTTTCATTTCCCAAAATTTTCTTACTTGTTTACATTTCCACCAAATATGGTAAAATGAACCTCTTTCTTCACATTTCCAACATAAATCTCTTGCATTTTTCTGTATTTTTGCTATTTGTACTAGTGTAATGTACTATTGATACAACATCTTGTAATAATTTTCCCTCAAACTGGCCGGCATTATCAATTTCCATGTTGTTTTCCAGGACTTCTTTTTTTACCTATATTAGAATAATCTTACCAATAGTTCATCTCCCTCTGACAGCACCAACTTATCAAATTAATCCTCTGGACATCACAGAAATAAAGCATAATCCATCTTGCAATTCCAAATCAAAACCATTTAACAACAAAGACCTTCCTCATAAATACCAAAATGCTTATTATCGCACCCCCTAATTTCCAATTTTTTTCAAAGTCATTATTTCCAAGGCCACTTTTCCATTTCTTTGCTCTGAATTAACTTCCACCTTTTTCCTTGTTGTGACTCATTCAAACTGGCCAGCTAGATCTCTTCCTTTCGTTATTGTCTATTCCAGAAGGCTCTTTGTTCTGTCGTATTTTTATTGCTTGTCTTTTTCCTCAAACAGTTTCCAGAAATCATTTTGAATCCAGTTATTCAGTGCAAATCCCATCACTGTAAAATTCTTTTGTGGAGCTGTCAATTGAATCCAGTCCTCTTTGGTTTCTGGATCATCTTTTTGCATGTCTTTCTGTAACTGCTCCATAGAATTATCAAATGTTGAATCAGATATAGATTCCTTCAGCTCAAATTTTTCCTCTGAGATTTCTTCTGTCACTTGCTCAGTATTCCTGGAATCACCAAAATCCATATCCAGAAGACTTTTTATTTAAGCCTACATTCTCAATTGTGCCTCTTTAAATTATTTAAACACTTTTTTAAAAATCAAAATAATATCCTGATACTTCCTCTTGCTGAAATTTGTAGTCTATTTAAAAAAAAAAGGCAAAATATTGAAGTCTTTTTTTTAAAATTGAAGTGCTTATCTTTCAAAAAATAGTAACATTTAATTCTAAATGTAGCTTTCCCATTGTTAATTCCAGTAATGTCCAGTAGATGGTGCCAGGAACCGTATCACATCAAACAATAACTCCAATTGAGTGTTCTTTTAAAAGATCAATCATTAATTCAATTTTAAGTTGCAAAAATCCAAAAGAGATTTTTGATCAAAATCATTCAAAGAGGACATTCATTATCACAACATTTTAACTCCTTTATTTTCATATAAAGTTGGTTTTACCACATCACTTGAACAGAGAGAGAAACTATGTACTCTCTCTTTAAATCTAGTTCCACATTAGGGAAAGTGGAATGAAAACAAGGGAATCATCTTACTGGTAACAGCTTTGGCTCCTAAGATCTCCTTTTCCTTCTTTTGATGGAATATTCTTCTTATTGAGGGATCAAGAAGTAGTGTCCGTAAATGGGGAGGGAAAACTCTCCCCATCCCCTGCAGTCCAAGAGTGGCAGTCATCTTGATTCACTCACTGCTGTGGCCGCTGCTCCACTCCTCAGCGGCCATTCACTCAGATTGTGACCTGGCAAAATTCCAAGGACTCTTTGGTTGCCTGGGGATCAGGTAACTCTTGCTCTGACAGAGGGCACCCTCTCTGTCAAAAGGTACACTTTTGGATGGTGTGATTCAGCAGAGCCCCATTAAATCATGTCTTCCATCTTGGAGCCAAGACTGGAAATGCAATCTGGAGATTTTTAACACTAATAGATAATTATAGTCTTCCAGACTGTTTCATCATCTGAAATTAGTAAATTCATCTCTAAATTTAAGCTGGACAAACTGCTTGAGTTTCTGAAATCAAATCTGGCGTGAAGAGTCCCAGTACAAGCAATTTATTTACTCACATTGATTCGACCGCACATATTCCATTGGACTGATCAGACTTCAAAATGCTCTTAACAGGTTAGAGAGCTGGTCCAAAACTAACAAAATGAATTTCAATAGGAAGAAGTGTAAGGTATTACACTTAGAAGGAGAAAATGAAATGCACAGATATGGGATGAGTGGCTTGAGCATAGTACTTATGAAAGAGATCTAGGAGTCTTAGTTGACCACAAGCTGAACACGATGTGACATGGTAGCTAAAAAAGGTCAGTTCAATTCTAGGCTGCATCAATAGGACTATAGTGTCTAGGTCAAGGGGAATAATAGTACCACTCTATTATGCTTTGGTCAGACTTTACCTGGAATACTGTGTCCAATTCTGGGCACCACAATTCAGGAAGGATATTGACAAGCTGGGACGTGTCCAGAGGAGGATGATCACAATGGTAAAATATCTGGAAACCTTGTCTTATGAGAAGTAGCTTAGGAAACTGGATCTATTTAACCTAGGGAAGACAAGTTTAAGATCTGACATGATAGTCATGTTTAAAGGTCATACAGATCATAGAGTTGGAAGAGACCACAGGGGCCACCCACTCCAACCCACTGTCATACTGGTGAAGGATCTCTCAGAAACAACAGCAGTGGTACCATGGCTAACACTTTTAATACTGTGTAGGAGGAAGCACCAGATAATCCCTTTTGAGTGTCTTTTACCATGAAAAACCTGTAATGAGACAATCAAAAATGAAGCAAGAAATAGTGCCATAAGATGACACTCCCAGGTCAGATGGCACTCATTGAGCTATGGGTTACAGCAGAGGACAACCATGAGTAGACCTGTGGCTAATGATGCAAGTGGACTCAAGCTGAAATGTGCTCAGAAATAAGAAAAAATAGAAAACACAGCAAAACCACTTTTTCTCAGAGAGTTATGCACCTTGTGTTTTGGCTGCAGATACAGACTGTGATATGGACCACTTTCCCAAGAATGTCTAGTCACTTGGGAGTTTCACTATAGTGTAGGGAGTATTAAACTGGATTTGTAATTGGTTGACTGACTGAACCCAAAGGATGCTCACCAATGGCTCCTCTTCGTCCTGACTAGTGGGGTGCCACAGGGTTCTGTCCTGAGCCCAGTGCTATTCAACATCTTCATAAATGACTTGGAGGAGGGAATAGAGAGCATTCTGATCAAATTTGGAGATGACATGTATTCTTATCAAGCAGCAAATATGCATGTATGAACTACTTTGAAAAATCCAGCAATCTAGCACAGAAATTGAGGTGCCTGCATGCAGCAGTTGTTAGTCTGTAGTTTTTCACCTGGTCTCTGTCTTACTTTACAAGTCAGAGTGATTCCCATATATATGCATTTCCTTGAACTAGGAAGACCAATCAACTTAATACAATTGAGAACTGCTTATAAAAGTCAAAGTGTGTATCTTCAGAAATCTAGGATTAATTAAGGTGCACATAATTGGAGAGGCTAATCAAATAGTAAGACTATTGTAGGAAGAAAGGCTATGGAAAAATGAAAAATACAAAGAAAGGGGAAGAGCTGGGTCCATTCAGATGCAAAACTTTCCAGATAGGGGAAAGCAGAGGAGAGGTTCCTCTTCATGGCTATCCAATAGGGAAATTTAAAGCTCCATGACCAGGTGGGTGGGCAGTGTTGTGGTAATCTCACATCCTCCAGCAAGGAATTCAAATGACTTAGCAGCATGTGGCATTGCGGTGAGCTACATTCAGTGTGTAGTGAACCTTGTATCTTAAGACTTCTATTTTCTGTATAATAAACCAGAAATTCACCAGGCAAGATTTTGGAGATGCTTTATTTACTGAATTGAAATAATCTGTCCATAAAGTAAGTGACACATCCAGAAACAAGCAGAAATATTAAAATGGATGATATAATAATTATTAAAATGAGCAAAGTATGGATAAGGAAAATGTTTCTATAAAAGTGTGGTATGTTCTAAGAATGATTCTATTTTAGTGTATTATACAACTGTCAAAACCAGAGAAACCCTGTGTGATAAAGTTGACATCCCTATGGAGGAAGGGAATGTTGAATTGTGGAATAGTGTAGGACTGGATATAGATTCATAAGTGAGTCCTACAGTTGCTGTAATGACAACAACAACAACAACAACAAAAAGTTCAGAAGGACTCTTTGTTTTTAATTACGTCAAGTCAACTTTGATTTCAGTGAGAGACCTCCAAAATATTCTGTTTATCAACAGCCCTGCTCAGGTTTTGCAAACTCATGGCCATAGCCTTCTTGTTTGAGTCTATCTACCTATAACACAGTCTTCCTCTTTTCCCGCTTTCCTTACCAAACATTATTACGATTCTTGTGGCATATCAGAAGTGCTCAGGGCCCAAAGGCTTCAGATTTTATTGCAACTCACCCATCAAATATTGGCCCCTTTGTTGCCCATGAATGACTCTTGATTTTTCTAGGTCTCATCAGGCTCCCAGTGCTCATTCAGAGCTCTGGTAGTGAAAGGTCCAAGCAATTGGAGGGGCATTTCTTCCCACAGTTCCCTTCTTATTATCTGGGGGTCTAATGGTATAGAACTCTAACTGATTGGTAAATGGTTTGTGATTAATTTTAGAAGTCCTCCTAAATGTTCAACAGAACATTTTTTGAATAAGCACACAGGAGTGGGAAGCATCTACCCATTTACTCCTTTGTATTCCGTGGAATACTTGGTAATACAGTAATGGAAACAAACTCTTCGAATTACCCAGTGTTATCTGGTCTCAGAGTTATCTGGTTCATTCCCCTCTTCCCACATGGTCCTGAGAGGCTGTTATTTGTGAAATGACACACCAGGCCAGTGTACTCTTACACTGTTTATCATATTATTTTCATATTTTTCTGAAGGATTTTGAGGCATCGAGGTTGATACTGCCTTCCTTCTCCTCTCTTTAGGGAATAAAAGGTTTGACTGCAAAATGAAGGGAACAAGGCACCCACACTGTTGCCTTATTAAGACACCATTTCCAGAAACTTCCCTCTTCTTATGCAATAATCAAATATTTCTGCCATGCCAGAACATTAACCTCAAACAATTCCAGACCCCAAATGTGTAAGGGGCTTCTTCCTGGGCCTCTGCAGGGATAGCTTAGTTTGTACAAGTCCTCCTCCTAAACTGCAGTCACATGAATTGGCAGCTAGTGATAATTTGCTCTTGTTGATTCTTTACTCAAATTCTTTAAATGTTCCCTATTTTAAAGGCCCACCTCCTCATTTTTATCACAGATTTACATTTTGTGCCAGCACAAAAATTTTATCTTAATGTGTTTGCTTTTCCTTCCATCCTTCTTCATTGCAATTCAGCATAAATAATTTATCAACTGTTGCACTCTTTTGGGAAGAATCTGCATTAAATTGTCTTGTGTACTTCCTTTCAGTGGTGGTCAAAACTGAACAGCATACATTGGATTAAGTTCAGTATGCTTTATATTTTGATAGGTCAGTCTAGCCTGACAGAAAACAAACACTGTTTTCATAAGGTTGTATCCAGAGTTAGTCACACAGAGTTGATGTGCTGAAACCAATTAATCATAACTAATTTAAGTCCCATTGATTTCAGTATGTCTCAACATACTGAAAGTAATGTTATAGCACAACAGTGGCCCATAAATTGGAAGTGCTCTATATACATTCCGATCTCCAAGAAAGTGGATATCTGGTTTATAGTAACCACTGGATCATTGCATTAATCTCAGGTGCAAGCAGAGTGATGCTCAAAGTTTTACAACAAACGTTTTTACTATAAACAGAGGGAACCAGCAATCCAAGCTGAATTGAGAAAAGGAAAAGACACTAGGGATTATATTGCAAGCATACAGTGGACAATGGGACACACCAAAGAATTCAAGAAGCAAATCAATCTGTGCTCTTTAGAATATACAAAGCCTTTGACAGCGTAGGTCATGAAAAATTATGGATTACTGTGAAAGAAATGGATGCCTCCCACTTTTGATTGTACATCAGGAGAAAGAGAATGGTTCCTTGTTGGAAAGGGACCCAGACCTGATTACAATTATCTGCATTTTATTTATCAATAAATATGAACACAATTGATATGCAAAATATATCATACAGAAAGCAAGATTAAACAAAGAAGGAGGAGGCATGAAAACTGCATTTAAGATATGAAGATGACATTACACTACTAGCAGGAAATAGCAAACACATGGAATGACTATTGGGGAAAGTCAAGGGAAAAGTACAAAAGCAAAGTTATAGTTGAAAGTAAGAAAACAAAAATAATGACCACAGATAACCTTAATAACATAACCGTAATGATGAAAACACTGAAACAGTTAGAGATTTCCTAATCATAAATCAAAATGAAAATTGAGATTGTAATGTATAACCTCATCACACTGGAAGACAGCCTTTTTACACACCACAAATGAAAGAGATCATATACACACACATTTACACACACACATACACTCACAAGTTGCAGATGCATGTTTTTCCACCACTCACCTCCCTCCCTCCCTCCCTCTTTTTCCTCCTCTTTTTCTCCCCCTTTTGCCTTCCAATGGGAGCTTCTCATCTCTCCTCAGACCTTGTCTGGAAGGTTTTCTCTAATTTGCATACAGCCCACCCTTCAGTCTCCCAGGAGGTTAGAGGGGAATGACATGCACTCTCTGTCCTATCTCGGTCACAGCAGCACAGCTGATAATTCAAGCAAAACAAACTGAATAGCTTCCAGCTCATTACTTACTTTTATTCAATAAGCACAAGGTCAAAAATAAAGTCCAACAGAATTCAAAGACAAGTGAGTCCAAAGTCAGTCAGGGTGATCCAGAGTTGGGCACAGAGTTCAGCAGGGCATCCAGCAAATAGAGAGGTCAGATAAGCTTCCTTCCTGGAGGGGAAGGGCAGCAGCTATATAGGTCAACCACTTAATGTAGCTGTTGCATGAGTAATTGTTGCCAGTTATAAATTCTCTGGGATCGACGTAGGCTCTGTTTTTGTTGTCTACACTTAACAAAGGTAGATACCTTTGTAAGTTATCTTCTGTGTCTGAATGGGCAGGACTCTCTGCTGGAGCTGTCACTGCCTCTGTTCTGTTTGTGGCACTGGAACCTCTTCCTGTATAGCAGGTCCTGTCATGCCCCCTGTTTCAGCTTCCAGCATGTCCCCTGTTTCAAACTCTGAGTCAGAGCCCATGTTCTGGAAACAGGACATGACACCTACTCAATTAAAGTCTCAGTGAAATCACATTTTTCCAACTGATAAAGTTGGTAAAGGCTCAAGGTCTTGACTGTAGACACCTGAAATCCTGAGTGTTCTGTAATCTGATGTTCAGAGTTATTATAAGCCACCTCAGTAAAGGGTAGCAGGTCAACCCAATCTTCTTGTTGAAAGTTAAGATAATACCTTAGGTACTGCTCCAGAATCTGATTAATCCTCTCAGTTTGTCCATCCATTTGGAGATGATGTACTGAGCTCAGTCCTAGCTTGATATCTAGCAGCTTTAGGAAAGCTCTCTAAAATTGGGATGTTAATTGTACCCCTTGGTCAGAGATGATTTTATTTAGGACCCCCTGAAGTCTATAAATATTCTGTGCAAACATCTTGGCCAGTTGAGGAGCTGTTGGGACAGAAGTGCAGAGCACAAAATAGGCTTTCTTTGGAAACAGGTCAGTCACTATCCAAACCACTGTCATTTTCCTACTGTCAGGCAGATCTACTATAAACTCCATTCTAATTTCAATCCAAGGATGAGGGGAACTTTGAAAGGGCTGCAGCAGTCCTTGTGGTTTCCCTTCCACTCAATCAGCCACTGCACACATTGGGCAGCTTTTAATGTAGATTTCTACATCTTGTCTAACTCCAGCCCACTAAAACTGATGCCTGACTTAAGGTCTTAATGAACTCAAAATACCCTGCTGTCTTTACATTGTCACATCACCTCAGGATTTTGCCCCTTAAGAGCCTTGGTACATAAATTCTGTCTCCTTTGCAGGAAACATCATCCTTCAGGACTATCTCATCCACATGATGTTTCAGCCATGTATCTTGCTCCAGCACCTCCTCCATGCTGTATTGTAAATCAGGTTCCAAAGAGGTTTGCAAAACTTGGAATCTAGACTGGCTGTGTGTCATTATAACTAATCCCTACTGCTGAGAAGTAAACACAGTGTCTACCATCTCCTTATGCTGGCTGTCATGCTGTAGCAATGTAGACAAGGTATGAGCTAAGAAATTCTTGCAGCCCAGGAAATATTATATCTGTGAAGGAACTGTGCTCATCTAATTTGTTTGGCACCCAATTTCCTTGGGGGTTCTAAGTTTTCTAAATTTCAGTGATCAGTGCACATCTCAAAAGGGGAAGAAGCTCCTTCTAATAGGTGCCTCCAAGTTATCAAAGCATGCTGGATGGCCACAGCTTCTTTCTCCCACACAGGCCAGTTCCATCCAGTCTCTGAGAACTTTTGAGACAAATAGGTGCACAACCAAAGCTAACCAGCCCAATCCTTTTGCAGTAGGATGGCTCCTATGGCTAGATCTGATGCATTCACCTACACCATGAAGAGTTGTGAGGGGTCCGGGTGTTTCAAAATAGGCTCAGAGGTGAATAAATCCTTCAGGTGGTCAAATACCACCTAACAGTCTGAGTTCCACTTGATTCAGGAGCTGTGCTTTTTGAAATCAATGTTACCCCCTTTCCCTTCATCTTTAGCAAGTCAATCAGCGGCAGCACTATTTTTGGTGAAATTGGGGATAGATTGCCTATAGAAATTGGCAAACCCTAGGAAGCTTTGAAATTGTCTCCTTGTTTGGGGGGCTTCTCATCCCACCACATCTCAGGATCCATTTCAACCCCCTCAGCTAAAATTTGATACACCAATACTGATACTGATACCAATATTGATACTGTTTGCCTCTATCGAATTCACAGTTGGACTCACCTATAACTGATTATCTAGCAATTTCTTGAGTACCTTCCTCACTAATTCCACATGGGATTGGCACTGTGTGTACACCAGATTGTTGTCCAAATACACCAGCACCCTTTGATATAATTAGTCATGAAATACCTCATTGATCTGGTGCATAAACTTCACTGGTGCGCCACTTAATCTGCAGGGAACAACTAAATATTCAAAAGGCCCTAACTGGCAGTTAAAAGCAGTTTTCCAGTCATGCCCTTTCTTAATTCTTGCTTGAAAATACACCTCCCTCAAGTCCAGTTTGGTAAACACTTTCCCTTTGGCAAGGTGAGCCAGCATGTTTTTCGTTAAAGGTGAGAGATACTTATTGGAGGTGCATATGGCATTTAGCCTTCTGTAATCCACAGCCTCAGTGCGCCATCCTTCTTATGCCAGAACAACACTGGGGTGGCCATGGAGGACGTGGCTGGTCTAATAAACTCCTGAGCCAAGGTTTTGGCTATATACTCCCTCAAAGTCATCTGCTCATTGGGAGTCATGCAATAGAGTTTAGCTTTAGATAGTTCCACCCCTGGAATCAGCCTGATAGTATTTGTTATAATAAACAATAATCCCAAGGTCCTTCTCACATGTACTATTGAGCCAAGTATTCCCCATCCTACACCTGTATATTTGGCCTTTGTGGTCTAAACATAGACTTTTCTTTTATCTCCATAGAATTTGATTTTAAGAATTTCTTTCCAATTTTCTAGTTTATCTAAGATCTTTTGAATTCTGTCCCTATTTTCCAATATGTTAGCCACCCCTCACAATTTATGTCATCTGCAAACCTGATAAGGATTCCTTCCACCCAAGGTGGGTGGACAGCTAGGGTTGGGGAATGTGGTAGTTGTGTCATTGTTGACTTGGGCCCTCCAGTCCAATGGGCTAAGACCCCGATGAGTGCAGCAGTTCCCGAGTGGGAAGGTGGTGCACCATCCGTGGCTGGCTGGTCACATGTTTAAGTGGGACATAAAAATCAGCAGCACCCTCTCGCAGGGCAGCAAGGACATCAACCTGGAGAGGGAGGTCCTGAGACTATGAGAGGCAATTGGAGGAGGCCAGGGATATGATCCAACAGATGTGGACTATCCTGTAAGTGGGCCAAGATGGGATGCTGGAAGCGGCAGGAACAGCAGTTGGGGTGACAGGAGAGGGACCATCGCTCTAGGTGCCATGAGACAAGGTTCAAAGACCAGGGGGCCCACAGCAGGTGAGAGGAGCTGGAGCCATCCCACCACCAGAACATCAGATGCCCCATGAAGCTGAAAGGCAACTGAAAGCCACATTTGATGGCGAGGGTGAGTTTTCCATAGTTCCTGACCGAGGTCCCTGGGTTCACAGCCAATTGGGAATGCAGATTTCTGTCAGAAGAGTCAAAGTTGGGATACATGGTGGCACCACTGGAGGGGCAAGCTTGTGATTGGCTGTACAATGCTGGGGCCCCTGAATTAGGCACCTTCTGTCTATTCATGAATCATCTTAGAGCCCACTTCCTTAAAGATCCATTTCATCAAGCCAAACAACCCTGTCACCCTGATAGGCTGGATGCTACTGGCAAGTGAAGTAGAGATGCTGCAACACTCAAGATGGCCCAGTAGAAACAGAGCCCACGAGCCAAACCTTGGGCAAAGAGTAGAGGCAGCAAGGAGAACCTACTGGGAGCTTAACAGTGAGTGGAAGAGATAAATGAGCCAAGGCTTATGTCTACAATGTGATTGTGGGTGATATCAGACTGCCACTTGCCTGGAAAATCCCAGGCTGATGGAGACAAAGAGAAGAACCCCAAGAAGAAAGACAAGGCCATGGGGAACAGCTCAGCACTGACCCTGAAGGAGACTAAACATCAGTTTGGAGTGGTGAATGATAGCATTGACATCTCCAAGGAAGGCAACTCCAAGCAGGTGGGAAACAAATTGGATCTGCCTTGAGCACTGAAGGGCAGGCTACATCCAGCAGGCACCTAGAGACCAAGGTGAGTGGCAGTGCAACCCATTTTTCATGTCCATTAGGTTATGATACTCAGGGTAGCACTGGACTTGATGGCCATCATTGACTTGGGATGTACCCAATGTCTGATTAATCCCATGGGTATGGGATTGCTGGCAAAGGAACTGGACAACCCCATTATCTTCATTGAGATGGATGGGATGGTACAGAAATACAAAGGGGCCTGGTGAAGCACCAAAGTTCACCAATATACTTGGGTTGGGGAGATCATTGGGAGACAATTCAATTCATGTTGCACCCACCCACCCACTACCCAGTGGTCCTAGCACTGAATTGGCTGAAGTTTCATGACCCTCACATCTGGTGGAGTATTTCCTTTTTCTTCCTTTTGCTGTGGACATAACCAAAAAAACCCTTCTTATTGTTTTCAACCTTTCTAGCAAGCCTGAGCTCATTCTGCACTTTAGCTCTTCTGACTTTCTCCCTACACTTGCCAATTATTTGTTTGAATTCTTCTTTGGTGATTTTCCCCCTTTTCCGTATCTTGTATGTGCCCCTTTTAAATCTTAGCTCCACTGAAAGTTCTTTAAACATCCATCCTGGATTCTTTAGACATGTCCCATTTTTCCTCCTTACTGGAATTGTTAAAAACTGTTGCCTTCAGTATGTCACTTTTAAGAAACTCCCATCCATCATGAACTCCCTCCTCTTTAAGTATTCCTGACCGTGGGACCACTCCCAGTGCTTCCTTAAGTTTACTGAAATCAGCTTTCCTAAAGTATAAAATGTGTGTCTGACTACTCTTGGCTTCCACTTTCTGCTGCATAGTAAACTCCAAGAGAACATGGTCACTTCCACCTAAGGATCCAGCCACTTTCACCCCATTAACATAAATGTAATAGCGAATATGACATAATATTTAAATATTATGTTAGATATGTTAAACTTTGGTAGAAGAAAGTTCTTGTTTGTTTGTTTGTTTGTTTGTTTGTTTGTTTGTTTGTTTGTTTGTTTGAAAAAATGAAGTAGTACCCCATCCCCCTAACAAAGGACATTATGCACAATTAGTGCAAGGAAACAATTTCACAAAATTAGATTTTGTGGAAGCCTTTCATCTCATTAGAACGAAGCTGGATAGTGAGTGGCTAACTAGTTTCTCTACCCCCCTTGGGAACTATCAATGGACTGTCCTCCCATTCACCCTTAAGTCAGGGCCAGACATTTTCCAAATGTTGGTGAACAGTGTCTTACACAAATTTTTATATCAAGGAGTTGTTGTGTACCTCAATGACATACTCATCTACAACAACACCCTAACAGAGTACATAGAGCTAGTGAGGAAGGTGCTACAAAAACTCATAGACAGTTGGCTGTATGTCAAATTGTCTAAGTGCAAATTCTACACCCAAACTTTTGACTACTTGGGATGTAGAGTAACCAACAACGGGCTCCAAACAGATCCAGTCAAAGTAAAAACAGTCAGGCACTGGGTTATTCCTCGGACCAAGAAACAATTACAACAGTTTCTTGGCTTTGCAAATTTTTACAGAAACTTCATTCTCAACTTTGCTGAGATTGCATTGCCTTTGACAGATTTACTGAAGACAAAAACAACAAAGGGCTCTACCAAACCAGGGTGTGATACATGTTTAATTTGGACTCCTGAATGCGAAAGGGCATTCAAACACCTCAAGATATTATTCACCACTGAGCCTATTTTGAAACATGTTGATCCCTTGTAGCCTTTTGTAATTGTTTGCAATGGCTGTGATCCTCTTACAAAAAGATGAAAATGAGAGTATTAAGACCCTGTGCTTACATCTCTAAACAATTCAATTCCACCCAGAAAAACTGGGCTGTGTAGGGGAAAAAAGCGGCAGCCATCTATTTTGCCTTAAGCACTTGGCATCACTTTCTAGAGGGAACCCCTGAACCTTTTGAAGTGTGGTGCGACCACCAAAACCTAGAAGCACTCCAACAGTCAAAGACTCTGAGCCCCAAACAGGCAGACTGGGCAGCATTCTTTCAGCGGTTCAACTTCAAAATAGTTTTTAAACCTGGGAGATGCAATGTTTTGGCTGACCCTCTCTCAAGACTACTACAATATTAAGAGTAGCAAACTGCTTCACGTTCAACTGCAAGAATACTTTTTCTACCTGAAATGCTGGGATTGGGAGTTGTCACCGCCACCCGAGTGTGCACCCAAAAGACTACACCATAGACTCTGACTTCAAAGAAACTATCAGAGGACATTACACTATCAAAAGACATTTTGTAGTCCTTGGCTGCAAAATCCTGCCTCCCCAATCTCCTGGGTTGATGGATTGGCTATGATAGGGGCAAACTTTATGTGCCATATCACTGCAAGGATGAAATTTTAAAAAGATATCACAACTCGAAAATAGATGGCCACTTTGGTTTTCTAAAAATCTTCCATGCCATACACAAAAGATTCTTCTGCCTCAGGCTCCGAAAGGATGTTGAAGTCCATGTAAAGAGGATGTAAAGGCGGTGATACTGCACCTATCCAGAAGTCTTCAGTCCGGGAACCAGAGTGCAAAGAGAGGCGGCTGAGGGGATCACTCTACTAACAGAGTGCTGGTCTGCTAGCATGGTGGGGAGTTCTCTGAAGAGACCCTCAAAACTGGGACTATTTATAGGGCAGAACGTACCTCGAGGGCAGGCCCTCTTCCAGGAATAACAATGGCCAAAATAAAGGGGAAAATGCCACACAATAGCAACTTGATAGTTTGCATGATTGATTCATGCAGATGGACCTTGCCTTCGTAGGATCTTCCAAAGTCAGAGTTGCTCAACCTGGGGAAAACCCAGTAATCCCCTCAAGTTGGCTATTCGTGACTGAAGACCCTTTGTTCATGCTGACGTGTTTAGCCTGAGGTCTCCTTGGGGAAACGTGACTGGGGATTTTCCTGGCTTTGACTTAGTTTTGGTCGTTCAACCTGTTTGTCTATGCACCCATCCAGGCAACCTCTCTGGCATGGACGGCATATTTGATATCAGTTTTATATCCCCACAGGATGGGGTCTGCCACTGGGGTAACAAGATCTCTATAAGTTCAATATCCTATTAAATATTGTGTTTCTGTACTAAAGAAAGCCTCTAATTGATATACCCAGAGAGGCATTTGAGGATACAAATGTAACTTGTATTTTTGCCAGATAAAGATCAGTGCTTTCCTTAGAAAATGAGATGAAAATTCTGTTCCTGGCTTGTTTTTGGCATACCATAAATAGGCATGCTAACCTTGATTTAGATCTACTCTTTCTAAGTGTAGTATTCTATTACTTAGATCTACTGTATAGATCTACCACTTTCTAGATCTACTCTTTCTAAATGTAGTATTCTATTACTTTTCAATCTTATCCAATCTAATACATTAATACAAGGTTTAATACATTAATACATTAATACATTAAGGCATTAGCATGAGCATATAGTTTTAAATCTAGGAGTCCCATTCCACCTCTTGCTTTACGATCTTTCAGTATTTCCCATTTAATCCTCCTTTTTTACCCAGCCCAGATGAACTTGGTCAAATCTTTTTTCCATTGACTGTTTTTCAAAATTATCAGTAGATTTTGGGGGGGGGGAGTTCATCATGGGTAGGACATTCATTTTAATAGTTGCTATTCTGCCTAATAGGGATAAGTTCCTTTTCTCTCATCTTGACATCTCTTTTTGTACCCTTTTCCACATTCTATTATAATTATTTTCAAACAAATCAGAAATCTTATTTATAAATAGGATACCCAAGTATCCGGTCTTCCTTTCTATCCTAAAACCTGTTATTTTCTGTAATTTCTCCTCATCTTGTTTCATTAGATCCTTAGTTAACATAACAGTCTTATCTTGATTAACTTTAAAGCCTGCCAGGCTTCCAAACTTGTTTATTCTTTGAATCACATTCTCTACTGAGTGCAATGGATCTTCTAAAATCAAAACCAGATCATCTGTATAGGCCCAAAGCTTAAACACTAGATTTCAAATTTGTAATTCTTTTATATTGTTGTCCTCTCTTATTTTATTATTCAAGATTTCTATCTCTATCAATAAAAGCAATGGCAAGAGAAGACAACCTTGCCTAGTGCCTTTCTCAATTGTAAACTGTTCAGTTTTCTCTGCTTTGATGATTACTTGTACTGATTGTTCAGAATAAATAGCTCTAATCCAATTAATAAAATTCTCCCCAATATTAATTTCTTGAAATACTTCCAACATGAACTGCCAAATGACAGTATCAAACGCTTTTTTCTGCATTGATAAAAATTAGGGCCATCTTTATGTTGCTCATAATATTGAATAATATTTATTATAGTTCTCATATTATCTCGCATGTGTTTGCTGGGTAAAAAGCCAACTTGATCAACGTTAATCCACTTTTTAAAAATTTTCTTCAATCTTTCAGGTAGAATTGATGTGTAAATTTTGCAACCTACATTTAGTAATGAGATAGGTCTGTAGTTCTTAACTTGCAGTAAATTTTTCTCTTCTTTTCGTTTCAAAGTCACATTGACCATACCCGATGACTGGGGTTTCCTTCCATCTGTTATTAAGTCCAACATTTTTTGAAATGAGGTGAGGAGTTCTTTTTCAAATATTTTATAATATACTGCCATGAACCCGTTTGGTCCAGGCGCTTTCCCTGATTTCATTCTCTTAATTGCCTCTGAAATTTATACTACAGATATTGGTTGATTCCACAGATCCCTTTGTTCTTCTGTAATTCATCAGATTTTAGCTCTTTGTATGAATTCTTTTGTTTCATGCTCAGTAATTTCTTGCTGATGATCTACTGCACATAGTTTGAAAAATATTTGTAGAATGCTTGTTTTATTTTCTCTTGTGTTAATATTTCCTCTCCATCTTTTATCTGAGCAATTACTTTTCTTTCTCTTTCTTTCCTTAATTTATGGGCTGGCCATTTCCCTGGCTTATTGGAGAATTCAAAGTGTTTTTATTTCATATATCTTAATTTTTTTTCAACTTTGCACACCATTAACACTTTTGTAATATTGTTTTCTCTTTTAACACTTTAGTATTGCAAGGAGATTTCTTAAATTCTTCTTCTTTCATCTTAATTTCTTTCATAATTTGATCTTTTGCCCTTCTCTTCTTTCTAAGTTCCAGTTCCTTCTGAAAGCATTGTCCTCTTAAGACTGCTTTATGGGCATCCCAAACAATATTCATAGGAGTGTCCTTGTCCATATTCTCCTCAAAAAACTGCCCATCTGTTTTCTAAGAGTCTGTATAATCTCCTCTTCTTTCAGAATATTTTCATTGAGTTTCCAACTGAATCTGGGTTCCTTCCTCTTATTTTAATAAAACTGGATTGTGGTCCAAGAAAGTCTGGGGAAGTATTTCAATCTTTTTCACTGTTTTCAGCAAAGTTTCAGAAGCAAAAAACATGTGTATTCTAGACCATGATTTATGAACTTCAAAATAATAAGTACACTTGACCTTCACATTTGCTAGGGTTACGGGCACAGGACCCTCGCAAAAGTGAAAAATTCGCAAATATCAAAATTTGTGTGTCTGTGGGAAGGGGACTGAGGCATGGGTGGGGAGAGTGAGTGCCCAACATCTAGCCAGAACAGGGAAAGGAAATGGTTGGCATGGTGGTCTTGTACTTCCTCTCTCTTGCCCATTTCCTTCCTCGGGTATATGGAGAGCTTTGACAGAGGGCTTATGGTCCTGAGAAATCAGGCTTTGGGCTATCCTTGGCTTGCCAGGCAGTGGCTAGTAGAAGAGGAGGAAGAGGAAGAGGAGGAGGGGGAGGAGGAGGAGGATGACTGGAGGGAGGTTTTTAAAAAGCTGGGCAGCCTGATTGGAGCCACCAAGAGGGAAAGTTCACCCCCAAAAGTAGTACCTGAGGTGAGCAAGCAGGAGTTGGAGAAACTCGCAGATAATCAAATCCATGCAAACCCACAAATGTTTTTAAATTACATTACAATTTTTAAATCTCCAAATTTCTGAAAGTGATCGGTCATTAATATAAGAAATTTGGTAATTTCTCTCATGACCCTTTAATACCTTTTTCAGATCTCCTATCAAGCACAGGTCTAATTTGCCCCATTCCAATCCCCATAAGTATAATCAGTATAATTTTATCAAACTCATAATTAGAAATGGTTACAAAAAGCTTGTCAAAAAAAACTAGCTTATTTTCAACTGGAGTATATACCTCTACTAACAACAAATTTTCATCCTGAAGTTTTATTTCTACCCTGAGAAAATGGCCAGCACTATCCTAGAAGATTTCTGTTGGAGAGTGTATTTTGTTAACATACAGCACCACTCCTCCCTTCTTCTTCTCCACATTTGCATTCACAAAACATTCTCCTATTTTAGGATTCCACAAATGTCTAATGTCTTTCCACTTAATGCGTAGTCCACCTTCTGTTTAATTAATCAAAGATCTTCCATTTCTTGACTACAGTATTAAATCCACACACATTCCATGTAAGTAATTTCAAGTCTGTCATTCCATGAAGCCTATTTTCAACCTTTCTGATCTTTAGTAAGACCTCTTGGTCTTAAGTTTTGAATTTTATCCTTTCTCAATACTATTTACCGTATTCCTTTACTTTCTTCTCTTCCTCCTTCTCCTTCTTCTCTCTCTTCTCCCTCTTCTTCCTCTTCCTGTCTTCCCTCTTCCTCTTCTCTCCCTTCTTCTTCTACTTCTTCCTCTTCTTCATCCTCTTTTCTCTTCTCTTTTCTTTGATCTTCCTTTAATTGTTGCTTTATAGCTTTCTTTAGACTCAGTTTTTAAGGGGATTCTTCAAGTGTCTCTCCTTCTGGCTCTTCTTCTTCCACAGCTTCTTCTTCCTCTTGTTTTCACAAGTTTTTTTCTAAGATCATCTATATGTTGCTTTAAAAATTCATCTGCTTGCCTTTTTGATGTTAAATTATACCTCTTTTGCATGAAGAAGAAGGACACTCCTTCAGGGTTCCCCCATTTGTAATTGATTACTGCCCTTTTAAATTGTTGAGTTAAGGGCATATAATCTCTTCTTCTTTGCAGAACGGTCACAGGAATATCTCTATAGATCTGAATTTCCTGACCCTCAATTACCATTCTTTCAATGTAATTTTTCTGTATTACAATATCTCTGCTGGATGAAATAAATCACAATGTCTCAGAGAAGTTTATTTCTTCTGGCCGTTATTGAACTCAGTCTGAAAAATTTGTTCACTTCAAGATCCAGTTGTTCTGTTGGTCAACCAATGAAGAGATCAAGTTCTGGTATTACCCTTTCGGTGAGATTTTCATATTTTTGCTCCCTGTGTCTGCTTTCAAATAAGTTAGACATCTGTTGAATTTGGCTTTGATTTTTTTCCCCACTTCCTTTTTAATGTTCTCTATTTCTTTTGTCTTCTCTTTTAGTTCTTCAATCCTTGTATTCATCTTCTTCATCTCAGTAGTCATGGATTCAATCTTTTCTCCTAGCCTTCCAATCTCTTTCTTTAAATCAGCCTTCATTTCAGATCTTGTAGACTTGAATTCCTTCATCATCTGAGAGGTAAATAATTGAATTTCCTGCAAAATAGCTGGGTAAGATACCTTTTCATGTGCTGTTGTTGCTGCTGTCAGAAGCTGCTTCTCTTTTGACTGAAGTTTAAGCTGGTATCTGGTTGTTGCCATTCTGCTTCAAATTAGGATTAATTATTTCACAATTTTCCCTGTTAACGTCTTTCACAACCACTTCCCTTGGAAAGTTAGGTAATTAGTTATTTTAAGCTTCCAAAAAAATCAGTAAGATTATTCATATTCAATTCAATTCTATAGCTTGCTAATATTACTTCCAGTACATCAAATACTCAAATGCAATTTTGCTAATACCTACAGGTGTCATTTTTTCTGCTTTCTGTCTCTTTTAATAATGTTTCCCATTACCCCCACACTTAGCAGATAGTTGCTGCTAAACAATGCTCCACTAAAATCTTATCACAGCCTAGAATATCTATTGTTTGTCAACTGCTATTCTGATATTGTAGTGTTAAACCATGAACTGAGAGCAGCACAAATTGTTTCAATAGAGAGATATTAATTTTCTTTTAGCCTTGGTACAGCTATTTAGCTTTCAGTTCTCTTCAGTAGTAATCAGACTCAGTAAATTCAACTTATGTCTCCACTTGTCCACTGTGCTAGCTAAATTAATTCCAATTAATTAGCTCAGAATTAAAAAAAATATGCAATATTCAAGTAAATTCAAAGACAATCCAAATAAACCATAATCAGAGAGGGGAAAACCATAGATTTAAAGATTTTCTGATTAATTGAGTTAAGTGAATAGGAATTAATATTAATTTCCAGTTAGCTGAAGGCGATTAGCCAAAGTTATATAGTGCGATAATAAAAATATAATATGCTTTCATTATAATTCACATTTTTAACCAATATTTAACCTTCCCACTTATGTATATTTCTTATAGCAATTCCTTAATACTACTTAATGTCACAAATATTACACACCATCACTAATTTTACTTACTGTGTTACTATATAACTTATTGCAATAAAGATGTAAATATAGATATAAGGTAAAGAATAAGAATTGAATAACTAAGTCAGCAAATCACCATAAATTGTAATCACTAAACCAGCAAATCACCATAAATTGTAAAGTAGCTTATCAAATGTCAAAACATTAACCTGAGACTTAAATTAATTTCAGTTAGATGATTAAGCACAACAGCATTCAATAATAATTCAATATATTCACATCCAGTCTTCTGGGAATCAATCAAATTTCCTTTAAGAATATAGCCCAGACTCTCTTCCTATATTGGTGTCTTCTTATCTTCTATTTCCTCATGAAGCCCAAAAACCTTTATTTAATAATCCATGATAATTTGTCCATCTGTCAGTCTATCAGTCTTTTTTCTTTTTCTTTTTCCTTTTCCAGCATGGGGCAATGTCTTAAAAATCCAATTGTATTTTGGTTATAAAAAGGGGGGTGGGGAGAGAGAAGGGAGAAGTCCAAAAAGAGAAGCGTTCAAAGTCCAAAATCCAAAGTCTAAGTCCAGCAATTTCACTCAACTTTCCCAAGATCCAAAGTCCAAAAAGTTCAAAACTAGCTCTTCATCAAATCAAACGGGGGATCCGTTTCTATTAATCATTTAATCCTGCAGTTTCTCAGCTCAGAACAATCAGTTTAGGCATTAAAAGAGCACTTTAAAAAAAGACTTGTTAAATCCTGGTTTTCCCACTCCCCAGTCAGATTGTTTTCTTCCTTCATGCCTTAAGTAAGTGTTAATGTCCTTCCTTTGTGCCTTAAGAAAGTGTCAATTTACAAAAGAAACCTAACGAAAAAAGAAGAAAATCTTCAGTCCTAAGGTGTGCAGAGAGATTCCAATGTGAGTCTCAAATGTAGTAAAAGAAAGAAGAAAAAGAACAAAAGTCTTACATTAATATGTGTGTGTGTGTGTGTGTGTGTGTGTGTATGGTGGCTGGCACGAAAGTTGCTTCTTGTGGCTCACTCACAGCGGTTTCGGCAGCTCCCAGGCTCATTCTGTTTCATCTGTGGCCGATCATCTAAACTTTCATCTGCTTCCTTCAAATCTTTTTTCCTTCTTTCTCAGATATTGGAGACAACTATAGGAGCCTTCCGAGCACCGTCATTCTCTTTACTTCCTAAAAAAGAAGTTAGAGCAGCTTCTAAGCTCCCAAAGCTCCTTCTTCCCCACTGTTTTTGCTTGTCACTTCTAACCATATTATGAAGTGACAACCTGCTGTGCTGCCATTACCACCCCAATTCTCACAAAGGCCAACTTCAATACTTGGTCCTCTGGAAGGATTTTCCTCCCCAGTTTGCTGAATGGGTTTCTGTATCTTATGTTTTTGCTCTTGACTTAACTTCTAAATTTCATCATGCTAACCCTGACAAACCTTCTAAGGCCATTTCTGCGCTAGATTATTATCGTGCTGTTATTCCCCTTTCAACATCCTATGGAATCCCAGGGTTTGCAGTTTAGGGAGGGACCTTTAAGTCTAGTGTGGAAATGGCCTAACTTTTTCTTTGCTTACTAACCATTATATTTTTGGGGTGCCCACCATTAACATGGGATTTAGAGTAGAAGGTTAGTGGTCTTGAAGTAGATGCTAGACTAGTACCAGCCTGAGAATGCAGTTGCAATGAGAGATAATGAGCCTTAGCTAGAAAGGAATGCAGGGAAGGGTTTAGAATGCTGGAAATTTAATGGCTTGTTCTCTTCTACATTGCCAGTCTGAGCTCTGAAGCCACCTTCATGTACTACAGTTTCAAAATAAACTGCTTTTGAAAAGAAACTTTGCGATTGTAGTTCTTCAAGATCTGACAGAAACAAGGCAAATACTGTTCCCATCTTCAAAAAGGGAAGAAAGGAGAACCCAAACATTTGCCCACCTGTCAGCCTGACATCAATACCTGGAAAGATTCTAGATCAGATTAGTAAACAGACAGTCTATAAGCACTTGGAAAAGAATGCCATAATCACTAAAAGTCAAAATAAGTCATGCCAGAATAATCTTATCCCCCTTTTTGATAGACTTACTAGCTTGATAGATGTAAGGAATGCTGTGGATATCGTATATCTTGATTTCAGTAAGGCCGTTCTCGAGTTCTCCCATGATATTCTTGCAAACAAGCTAATAAAATGTGGGCTACAGCTTGGTAGATTTATAATTAGTTGTCCAATTGAACCCAAAGGGTTCTTACCCTTTGATTATTGGGGTGCCACAGGGTTCTGTCTTGGGCCTAGTGCTATTCAACATGTTTATCAATGACTTGGATGTAGAAATAGAGGGCATTCTTATCAAATCTGCAGATAACACCAATTTATGAGGTGTAGCTAACACCCCAGAGGACAGGATCAAAATTCACAATGACCTTAACAGATTAGAAGACTGAGCCAAAAGTAAAATGTATGAATTGCAACAGGTACAGATGTAAAATACACTTGGGCAGCAAATGCACAGATATAAGATATAAGATGGATGACACCTGGCTTCAACACAGTACACATGAATGAGATCTAGGAATCCTAGTAGACCACAAGCTGAACATGAGTCGGCAGCGTGATGCAACAGCTTAAAAAGCCCATGCAATTCCGGTCTGCATCAATAGGAGTATAGCATATCAGTCAAAGTAAGTGATAGTCTCACTCCATTCTGTTTTTATCAGATCCCATCTGGAATACTGTGTCCAATTCTGGGAACCCAATTGAGGAAGGATATTGAGAAGCTGGAATGTGTCCAGTGAAGGGCAACCAAAATGGTAGAAGGCCTGGTAACCATGCCCTATAAGGAGCAGTTTAGGCTGTGTATGTTTAGCCTGGAGAAGAGAAAGTTAAGAAATGACATGATAGTTATGTTTAAATATGTGAAGAGATGTCATATGGAAGATGGAGCAAGCTCATTTTTTGCTGCTCCAGAGACTAGAAGAGAGAGCAGTGGCTTCAAACTTCAGGAAAAGAGATTCAATTGAAAAATTAGGAAGAACTTCTAGATGATGGATATGCTTTCTCTGACAGATGTATGGAGAAGGCTAAACAAAAATACTAATGATTATACATATTATTACCAATACCATAAATCTTGGTCAAGAATTGATATGTTTTTAACATCTAAGACAGTGAATTCAAAAGTAAGGAAGATGGAAATAAACCCAAGAAGTATTTTGGACCATAATCCAATAATATTAACATTGGAAGATAAAAGACAAGAATTTACATGGAGATTAAAAGATAATTTATTAAAAAATGAAAAAATATTACAAAGAGCCAAGTCTGAATTAGAAAATTATTTTAAGGATAATCTAGATAAAGGTATATCAACAAAAATAGTTTGGGAGGCTGGGAAAGCATTTATGAGAGGCTTTTTTATTCAACAAGAGGCATATTGGAAAAAGGATAAGTGTAAAAGAGAAAACAAAATTATAAATGAAATTCAAAAATTAGAAGAAGAACTTAAGAAAAAAAATGAAAAATGAGTATATAGATAAAGAAATTAAAATATTACAAAAGCGATTGGATATTGAGATAACAGAGAAAATAGCAAATAAAATGAAATTTACAAAACAGATTTTTTTTTGATGCTAACAAATCAAATAAGTGGTTAGCATATAAGTTGAAAAAAGAAAGAGAAAAAAGAACTATTCAAGAAATAAAGTAGGGGAAGAGGTACAAATTGATCAAGATAGAATTAAAGGAACATTTGCAAATTATTATAAAGAACTTTATTTTGACAAGGACGTGACCCAAGAAAGGTTAGATAAAATGAAACAATATTTAAGAGAAAGTGATATTCCGGAGTTCACAGAGATGCAAAGAAGTGTAGTGAATAATCCAATAACTAAAGAAGAGATTATAGAAGCCACAAAAAGATTAAAATTACAAAAAGCTCCAGGTCCGGATGGTTTCACTGCTCTATATTATAAAACATTTATGGAACAACTGTTAGATCCACTATATAAACTAATTCAAGACTTGGAAAAAGAAGATATACCCTAAACATGGAGAGAAGCAAATATCACCCTGCTACCCAAAGAAGGGAGAGACTGTTCAGAAATGAAAAACTATAGACCAATATCTTTATTAAATGTAGACTATAAAATCTTTGTTTCAATATTAGCGGAAAGATCAAAGAAAATTTTACAAAAGTGGATACACGAGGACCAGAATGGATTCATTCCTAAAAGACAACTTAAAAATAATATTAGAATTATAATAAATATATTAGAGTATTTCCACAAACATAATGAGAAGAAATTAGTGTTAATTTTGTTAGATGCGGAAAAGGCATTTGATAATGTTAATTGGACTTTCATGAAAGAAATATTGGTTAAGATAAACATAGGAAATAATTTTATAAATTGGATTAATTTAATATATAAGAATAAAAAAGCACAAATAATAATAAATGGAGAAAGAACGGAAGCTATATCCATAAGAAAAGGAACTAGACAAGGGTGTGCATTGTCGCCCTTGTTATTTATTATGGTATTAGAGGTATTAAACAGAAAAATCCGAGAAGAGAAATGAATCCAGGGGATCAAAATTAGAAAACAAACATATAAAATCAGAGCCTTTGCTGATGATTTGGCAATAACATTAGAGGACCCATTACAAGAAGTAAGTATTTTAAAGGAGGTTTTATATCAATATGGAGAACTGTCAGGATTTAAAATCAATAATGAGAAGACATATATAATAACTAAAAATATGTCAAAGATAGAAGAGTAAGAATTAAGGGAAAAAACCAATTTTAGTATAATGAAAAAGCAAAATATCTAGGAATAGATATTTCAAAGAATAATAGAGAACTTTTTGATAACAATTATGGGGAGAAGTGCAAAGAGATGAAGACAGAATTAGAGAAATGGGATAAATTAGACTTATCATTATTAGGCAGAATTGCAGCGGTAAAAATGATTATATTGCCCAAAATGAATTTCTTATTTCAAAATTTACTGATTTTAGCGAATGAAAAGCCTTTTAAGAATTGGAATAAAGATTTGATGAATTTTATATGGAAAAAGAAAAAATGAAGAATTAAACAGAAAATATTAATGGGTATAAAAGAAAGAGCAGGGTGGGGATTACCAAACTTAAAATTATATTATGAAGCAAATTGCTTAGATTGGATACCTGAATGGGTAAATTTAAGAAATCAGAGACTGTTGCAATTAGAGGGAGAAGATATTTATTTTGGTTGGCATGCTTATTTATGGCAGGAGAAGGCTAAAATAGATTAAAAAATTTACTAGCCATCTTATAAGAAAAGGGTTGCTAAGGGTATGGATGAAATATAAAAAGAAAATTTATTTAAAAACCCCACTTTGGATTTCGGCTCATGAAGCTTTTTATAAAAGAGAGAAACCTAGGATAGATAAGTGGCTTACCTATAAAGACCTTATAAAAAATCAGGAGGGAGATTTACAGTTTAAATCAAGAGAGGAATTAAAAGAGAATGGTTTAGACACTCACTGGTTATTAATAAGATAGTTAAAAGAAAGGTTCAAGATTGACGGGAAACAAGATGGATTTGAAATGAAGGAAAACAAAATAGATGGAGTACTTAATAAAGATGCGGAGCATAAAGTGGGGAAGATTTACAAGATATTGTTGGAAATAGATATGGAACAAGAGATAGTAAAAGAAAGCATGATAAAAAGGGCTAGGAATATAGGACATACTATTTTATTGCAAACTTGGTCTAGGTCATGGACAAGGACATGGAAATTGTTACAAGCTACAAGTTTAAAAGAAAATCTTTATAAAATGATTTATAGGTGGCATTTAACACCGGTGCGATTAGCAAAAATGTATAGTGGAAAGAAAGAAAAATGTTGGAAATGCGATGCTAAAGGCACGTTCTATCATACATGGTGGACGTGCATAAGAGCTAGAGAGTATTGAGAAGAAATACATGAGATAATTAAAGATATATTTTAAATCAACTCCCCCCTTAACCCAGAATTGTATTTATTAAATATATTGGATCTAACACCCAAATTAGATAAAGCACAACAGAGGATTTTACTATATATGATCACAGAAGCAAGATTAGTTTATGCACAACAATGGAAACAAAAGGAACCCCCAAAGATTGAGGATTGGGTAATGAAGTTATATGAAATAGTAGAATATGACAGGATTCGAATATGGACAACAGAGAGCTCTACAACTCAGTGTGAAGATAGATGGAACTTGGTAATACCTTTATGGGAATGGTTATGGGGGAAAATGCTATTTGAGGGATTGAATTATAAAAGTAAGATAAACATGAATTATGGAATATGTTATATTGGAATGTTTAAAGTTGAATGTTTTTTATTGATACTAAATAATAATGATTTGTAAACACTGGATGGAAATTGAAAAAAAGAAGAAAAAAGGGAAGAAAAAGGAAAAAAATAGAATGAATAGATTAAGTAGGAAATTATTTATAAGATAAGAGTATTGATGTGGTTAGAAGAGAGGGTATGATAGAAAGGAATTTTTTTAAAAGAAAAAAAAGAGTTAACCTTTAAGAAGAAAATTAATTTGAGAGGAGATTTATAGGAGGTTATGGGTATAGAGAAAAAGACCTGAACAGGTATAGGAGAATTTAGGGAAAATAATGGTCTTGCCTATTTATTTATTTAATAGATATAGATATAGATATAGATATAGATATAGATATAGATATATATTGAAATTTAGAGAATGAAATACATATACACATGTTAGCACTCACTTCTTGAAGAAGGGGGGAGGGAAAATAGCGGGGAGTAAAGGAGAAGCTATTAAGATATCAGGAGTATTAAGAAATGTGAAATTAAGAATTAATGGTAAATGTATGACATCCAAAAAAAAAATATTGTAAGTTAACTATGAAGAATGCTTAGGATAATATATATGATATGTCATTGTTTGTTTATTTTTTGGAGGATTATTGTAAAAAGCTTATTTGGGAGAGGGAAATGTTGTATGATTGTATAATTAAGCTCTCCTTTCTCTTTTAATGATGTAATTGAATTATTTAATAAAAATATTTTTAAAAAAACATTAGGAAGAACTTCCTGACAGTAGGAACTCTTTGGCAGTGTAATATGCTGCCTCAGAGTGTAATACAGTCTTCTTGGTTGGAGATTTTTAAACGGAGGCTGGATGGCCATTTGTTGGGAATGATTTGATGATTCCTCCATGGCAGGGAATTGGACTCAAAGGTTCCTGTGGTCTTTTCTAGCTCTATAATTCTATAATTTTATTCAGATATCAAATTGAAATCCCAACTTTCACATAAAGTTTATATGCTCACCTTAAGCCAATCACAGCCTTTCAGACTAACTACATCATAGGATGATTGTGAGTGGTAAAAGTGCCCTGGGTGATTAGAGCACATATAATGTCTTTAGCTTATCGAGATATATGAAATGAAATAAAACTTAAAATAGCTTATTTGCTCCAACCTTTTTGCATTTCCCCTTCCATTTCCTCCAGCGTTCCCATATCTACAATATCCTTTCTAAGTGTAGTGATGAGAACTGTACGCAATATTCCAGATGTAGTTAACAGCATGGATTTTTCTAAGGGTCAGCACAACATGATATTGGCCGTTTTATTCTGTTTTTTTTTCTGATTATATCCAATTTGAAATCAGCCCTTTTTTTAAACAACAGTCATATATTGAGTTGTCATTTCTGTAGTGATATCAAGCATCATCCCTCCTGATCCTTTGATCACTCCCAGCCAGCTCAGTTTCCAGAACTATATGTATGAAGTTGGACATTCTTTTAAATCTCAGTATGTATCACTTTTCAATTGTTTTCATTGAAGCGACTTTCATTTACAATTTTAACACCATTTCTCCCAGTTTTGAGAGATCCTTTTGGAACTCTTCTGAATCTGTTTTTTGTTCTTAGCATTCTAAACAATGTAGCGTCATCAGCAAATGGGAAATATCCAAATTTTGATTCAAAAGATTCTCTACAGCTCAAGCTTGGCTACTGTTTAGCCAATCTCAAGCTTGGCTAATGCATTTTCTTTTGAGACTATTTTGTCTGCAGTCCTAGATTTTCTAACGTACCTCAACAGTGGCATATTGACAGGGCTGGGACCTCGTGGGTCCCTTTGCATTCATTTAATGGTGTGATGAAGTTCTGGAGATGTGGCTATCTGAAGTGTCCGTGCAGCCTGGAAGCAAGTTGCTAGTCAACCACAATAGCACCTCAGGGAAGAAACCAAGCCCAATAGTGTGTGAGAGGGACTTAGGGCTGAGTGAAAAAGTTATATAAAACTATGTACCTGTGGATATTTTTATTCCTTCAGTGAGAGTCTGGCAAGGAGCTAGGAAGAAGAGTCCCTCTGTTAGCCAGAGAGTGTGGTTGTGTTGAGAGGTCTAGTTCTCAGTGGAAGCCTAGTGAGAGGCAGAAGAGTAATTGAATGCTAGTAGGATTTGGTCAGAGCATGTAACCTAGATTGGGGGTTAAACCTTTTGTGGGAATTTAGACAAAGGTCTGTTATATGATAATTGTGCCTTTCTTGGAGGTCTAAAGATATAACTGAACTGTTTCTGAGCAGTGAGTTAACCACTGTGAAAGAGAGCACTGAACAAATGTATCAATGCCGAACTGCATATGGGCTATAATAGGCTACTTTATTCTTATTGTTATTCTAATAAATGTTGTAATCTATCTTTGTAGACACTGACTCAGCTTGAGTTGTCTACAGTGATAAGTAACACAGAAAAGATATCATCATAAAATGATTTAGCAGTTCTAAATAAATATTGAAAACCTTTTCCACTTTAACACAAAGGTGGAGTTATGGGAGTGGAGGAAGGCAGAGCTGTGTGGTAAAGACTTATCTGACTGGGAATTGCCGTACCAATCTGGGAAAAGTAAAGTCCTGTCACAAATGGGTATTTAAATATTTTATTGGAGTGACAGATATTTTTCTGTTACATAAATGGAATTATTTTTAATTATTGTACTTGTAATTGTATTGTAACATTGTAATAGTTATTTAATTATTTTGCCTTTGCTTTTATGATAGCCTAGTTGTTATCCATTTCAGTTGACATGGTGGTGGTGGTGGTGGTGGTGGTGGTGGTGGTGGTGATGATATTAACACAATGTATTCCATGTTTACATTTTATAAAAACAAAAACAAAAAAAAACCGTCAGGTGGATAAAATTAATAATGCCCTGCCTGTCACTGTAGAGCTCTCCCCTTTAAAAACAGTTCTAGGTCCCCTGGAAAGGGGCCAACTTAAGGAACATGCCTTACAGCATGTGCCTTACACACTTTTTTTTTTTTTTTACAAAATGTAAATACAGAATACATTGTGTTAATATACATTGTGTTAATAAAGTGGTGGGAGGGGGAGAGAGGATCACAGGTAGGGGAAGAAGGAGGGGGAGGTGCCATGAAAGTTAGACTAGATGAGAAGAAGAAAGAGGAAAGAAATTATCTTGCCAAGAAAACCTCATTATAGGTTCACCTTAGGGTCACAGTAAGTCAGCAACAAGGCACACAACAATAACAAAAAGGAATTAAAAGTAGCCCTTAGAGCACTGCCAGCCCCCATCTCCAGAGATGAAAGGGGAGAGTCCAGGATTTCCTACACTGTGACTGAATAAGTTGGAATGAGTGAGTTGGATGATTTAACTGCGAGGAGTCTGAGGGAGCTGAAACAAAAGGAAGAGGTTGTCTCCATTTCATTCTCTTAAGTCTTTACATTCTTTTTTAAAAATAAACATGACACAGGAAAGAGGAGCCAAAGAGGAAGGCAATTTCTGTTCTCTTCCTAAAACCTTGTAATCTTCAGTTCTTGTGGCTGAGAAGCAGCATACACCCCACCAATCTCAGACTAGCATTTTAGCTGGGTTTCTATGCTCCTACCAGTACCTCGTTAACTCAAGGGAAGCAAAAAAGGGGTGTAAAATTACTAGTAGACTTGTCAATCACAGATGTTTCCCAATTATCAGGACTGCAGGGCAGTTATTGCAGCAATTAGGTAGGGGGGTGCTACTATTGATCTGCAGCTCTTCCACATTCTCCGGGAGGTGATTACATCACCAAGCCTCATGGCCAGCCCTATGAAGAAGAAATGTCCAAAAGTAAGGTCTAGAAGCAGAATTACATCACACAGAGTCCTACTAAGTCATTCATCCAATCCTGTGTGTGGAAGCCAAAGACAAGTACAAGCCAAAGTCAGATGCAAAATCAAAAGTACTATAGGAATTCCATGAGCAATGAGACTGCAACGTTTGCATTTGTTGTTTGCAACAAAGACTGTTATCACCAGGGGCACTCTTATTCAGTTGCACTGCTCACAGTATAATGACTCAGCTATATCTTAATCAACTAAAGTTTCTTCTCCATGTAGGATCTGTGTTCTTTTCTGTCTTTAAGCACTGCTGCTTGCAAGTCTTCTGCAGAACCTCCATTGTCTGAAACCATCATCCATTCCCTCTGTGGATCCCAGATCCTCCTGGAACTATTTGCTGGTAAATCTGGCGGGCTTTCTAGGGGCTATCGCAACTCTGGGTCTTACTCTAATGAGAACTCCTCCAGTAAGTACATTGAATTCATGCTATTCAGTATTTACATGAAACTGCTGAGAAAATTTTATTTCAGTTGTAATATGTGAATGACACCCATTTCAGTCAAAAGAAATTATTGAAGCCCTAAATACATGGCTGGATGAGAGTCACTGTTCACAACAGACACTACAGATTGGATGAGAGTGAAAAAAAATAAAATTCAATCCTAAACACAAGGAAAAACTGCTGCTAGCTGGTAGAATGGTAAAACCACCATTGCCCGTCGGTGCTGAGTGCAAAAGGTGCTCCCAAGCCTTGCACTCAAAGCCTACCTAGCTTGATACTTTGTGATCAGAACTGAACAGCCAGGGAGATCTCTGAATCAAGCCACGGCCAGGACAAATGCGTCTGCCTCAGTTCTCCCTCTTTGAGAACACAGTCCCTTTCTCACTCTTGTCCCTCCCCTTGGCTTCTTCCTTTCAGGACTCTCCCCCTTTTTACTGTCTTCTCTAAATCTGCCCTTCTCAGCAGTGATTTATATCTTCCAAGACTGTGGTACTGTTGGCACTAAGGTCAAGGTGATATTTTTGGTAGTGTGTATATCCCAGGATTCAAAATAAGACTCTGTGACACTGTTTTAAAGAACACAGAACTTATTGTAACACTGTTGCTTTAAATGTGTCTTATCTAAATGTTTATAAACAGCACACCATTCTTCTCTCTCTCTGTCTTTCAATTCATTCACTATCTCTTGTACACCCAATTTCTTAGTTCTCTCTCCCACAGAGCTCTTCAAATCTCCAACCTCTCCCAAACCACAAATCACACTCCTCTTCAAACACACACCACACAGTTAAAATCCGTTATTTTCCTCTTTCCACCAGCCCCTCCCCAGGGCTATCCAATGTTTCATTTCACCAGCCAATCAGCTTAAACATTCTCAGTTGCCAAGGAGGCTCTGTTGTCAAGACCCCCTCCCATCAGGATCATCACAGACACCCATTTCAGTCAAAAGCAATGATTGAAGCCCTAAATTCATGGCCGGATGTGAGTGACTGTTCACAACAGACACTACAGATTGGATGAGAGTGAAAGAAATGAAACTTAATCCTAAACACAAGGGGAAACTGCTGCTAGCTGGTATAATGGTAAAACAGGATGTCCTTCTCCTTGTAGAGTGGGAACCTGGTCACTGTCTGTGGGTTCTCCAGAATCAGTTCCCTAGTTTAAATACATTCCAGAGGTGGCCCTGAGTACTTTTATACAGTTTAACCTGGTGTTCCAACAGATCACCAGGATCAACAGGAGCAGATCTAGGTATACAATCATTTACCATTGTCACAGCTCCTTCAGATAAGTATAAGGCATTCTACCTGGAGCTATTTTTGAAAACCAAATCACAAAAATTTGTACAGCCAAGTTGTAATGCTCTATATTTTTGCAAACTAACTAAAAATGTTCAAGTAGGTTTTTTTTTTAATGTCTTGCAAATTCGTGGAGGCCAGAACTACAAGTAGCAAAAAATCTTTACATTTTTAAAGCTTGAAGAAATTGCAGAAGCTCCCATGACAGACAAAGAATTACTAAAACCAAGCCCCAAACAAGCAGCTGCAACACTGCTTTATCTTTATCATTCTTGAACTGGGTAGATATAGTACAGTGGCAGTGGGCCAAAACAGCAAGAAGGCAAAGGATGCTGGTATATGGAAACATCTGGTTCACAGTAGGACTGAGTAGCATATTATCTGGATTTCTGACTGTCAGTTCCTTATCCAGATACACTAAAGCGGCTTAGAGCAAGGTTACATAGGGCTGAAGTTTCTATTTCAGCTAGGAACACCAGGAAAAAAAATCTAAAGCAAACATTCTAGGTGAGTGGATGGGGAGAACAACCAAGTTCTACAGAGTTAGAGTTCATATTTCAAATTGCCCATATATGTGTGTATGATGCAGACAGCATGATTGTGGCTACTGTTCAAACCAAATTGGTCACTACTCTTCCCTGATCAGAAAAGAGCCAAAAGTACATGGGATTTCAAAACTTCAAAAATGTTAAAAAACAAACAAACCTATAGTTGTCTTACTCCTCTCAATGTCTTACTCCTCTTTAGGAAAACTTCACTTGCCCTGTCCTGGATAAATATTTTCTGACAGCATGTTCTACATAGTTGGAAAAGAAAGCTTTCTGAGGTCAGGGTCCCCTACAGACTTACAGCAACTTACCTTGTACTCCCTGATAAAAGCACAATAGGGTCTGTTGTGAACAAATGAAAATAAATGCACTCGGAGACATCCTACGTACGCTGCAATGGTCTTTGGTGAAATATAATAAAGTTTATGATAATGACATTCCATATGCTAGATGTTCAGATGAATCCAGAACCAAATCATTCAGACAAATTCAGGAAGCATGCAAATCTAAGTATGCTTCCTCTGAACGAAATTTGAATTTTTTATTTGCAACTAGGATTCAAAGGGGCATGAAAACACAAATATCTCCCTAAAATAATATATATTTCTCCCCAAGTTCTGATCTGTTGAGATAACCCTGATTTCTGGGGGTCCTGTGAGGGACACCTAAGTGCGCTCCAAATTACAAAGTCGGGAATTAGTCAAAAGAGCACAAGCTAGCAATGTGAGAGGCAGGGCAACAGAGCGAGATCTTTTACCCAATGTCTATGGGGTCAGGCCGAATCAAGGGGCAAACAGAAGTAAATTATAATTGTTGTTTTTATTGTCAAACACATGTACGCAACACACTCACACAGAGAACTATAGAAATAAAGGTTGGAGTGGGATAGAGGGATTTTAAGAGGAGGTTTGGTATGGGAAATACTGCACCTGCCCTGAAGCCCAGGAAGTCGGAGGGAAAAGGTCCGTTGAAGTAGAATTCTCAGCACGGGGAGCTGAGGGGAAGGCTTGTCAAACAAAGCGACAGCAAGGCGGGATGGAAGCCAAGAGTGATCCGAGGAAGCGCTCAAAGTCAGGGGTTCTTATAGGGGAAAATGCGGCCGCAGGCTAGTCCATTCTCAGGGACAACAATGAGTTTTGGGCTGGAGACAAAGCCTCCGAAAGGTCAGTGATTTACATGATTGAGTTAAGACCGAATTGTCAATAGAGTAACCAGTATGCAAATGCAGAGTGCTTGACAGTTGAATATTCGGCTTGTCAAGCTGCCTGCTTGGGGCAGGGAGTTCTTTGTAAGTAGCGTGCATACATAATATGGTACTTGCCTTGAAGTCTCCTGAAGTGGCAGTCTGGCTATTTCTGACCTGCCTGTATTAGTTTGGAATATTTCAGCGATTTGCAGCCGAGCCTGTCCGGGGGCCTCGCAAGCACGTGGAGAGGAATAGGTGAAGGAGGCCAAATTACTGATATCAAATGATATCTAATATCCCCCAAGCTTGGACTAGGAAACTGCAATAACACTTGTTTGGTAATCCATTGTTCCTTTTACAAATCTCCAAGCCCTCAGAGTCAAAGTAGACCCTCCAGAGATATGAGCTTGGAGATGGGCTGCCCCAAAGGTGTAGTGATGGGGGGGGACAAATTGGGGCATTGCCTCCCAAAGATGAATTCTTCCCCCAATTAAATTTTCCCTTCAGATCTCAACTTCCTAGCATTGTAGCAATTTAAAACTCCATTTGACCATTTAGAAATACAATTTTGGCCATTTCCACATGGTGTCACAGTCCCACAATGGGGATGTGATGGCAGTGGTCCATGAGTCATGCTTTCACATGACGTTGTGGTCCCACTGCCAACCCATCCCTACCCATCACAACTGCAGGATATTCATTTAATGGAAAAAAATCTGTTAAGTGCCTGCAGTTGCACTACTCTCCCATCACTCCCAACTATGCGGAAGTGACAAAAGCACAATCACATGCTTCCATCCCCAGCACAGCATAGGAAAGAGGCTGGCTGCATTGTGGAAGGCAGGTGCATATTGCTTGTACTCCTTTCCACAGGGACCTGGCTGGGTGAGGAGGGGAACATTCCCATCACGCTCTCATCCCAGCAAAAGCACTGCCGGAATCACTATGGGACATCGGTGGGAACCAGTAAGGCACAGAAATGGCCTTAGACATCCAAATAATAAGGACAGACAAAGTGTCAGATCAGTTTTGCTCTCCCTGCCATGCCTTTAGGTAATTACCTTGCTTTGATGATTAAATTGATTTTACTGTGCTGTGAGGGGATGATGGGATCAACTGAGAAACAGTGTCCTGGGAATGAGGAAATGTTGTTGTAACAACCTGTGAATAGAATGAACAGGCATGGCTGTTGCAAATGTAGCTTTCCCACAGTTAATTCCAATAATGTCCAGTAAATGGTGCCAAGAACCATATCACATCAAACAATAACTCAATTGAGTGTTCATTTAAAAGTTCAGTCATTAATTTGATTTTAAGTTGCCAAAATCCAAAACAGATTTTTTTTTATCAAAATCATTCAATCATGGAATTTAATGTTATTATTTTTTGAAAGATAACCACTCTAGATATTTTTAACTGATTTTGCTATTCTGTTTTTTTTAATGGACTATCAGTATCAGCAAGAGGAAGTACCAGCATATTTTTTGTGTTTTTAAAAGGAGTTTAATAATGTAAAGAAGGATAATTGAGAATATAGGATGAAATAAAAAGTTTTCTGGATATGGATTTTGGTGATTCCAGGAATATTGAGCAAGTGACAGAAGAAATCTCAGCGGAAAAATTTGAGCTGTATCTGATTCAAAATTTGATAATTCTATGGAGCAGTTACAGAAAGACATGCAAAAAGACGATCCAGAAACCAAAGAGGACTGGATTCAATTGACAGCTCCACAAAAGAATTTTACAGTGATGGGATTTGCATTGAATAACTGGATTCAGAATGATGACTTCTGGAGATTATTGGAGGAAGAAGACAAGCAATAAAAATAGGACAGAATAAAGAGCCTTCTGGAATAGACAATAATGAAAGGAAAAGAGCTAACTGGTCAGTTTGAAGGATTCACAATAAGGAAAAATGCAAAAGTTAATTCAGAGCAAAGAAATGGAAAAGTGGCTGAGGAAATAATGACTTTGAAAAAAAATGAAATTAGGGGGTGGGATAATAAGCATTCTGGTAAATTTAAATGTATGAGAAAGCTCTTTGTTGTTAAACTGTTTTGATTTGGAATTGCAGGATGGATTATGCTTTACTTCTATGACGTCCAGGGAATTAATTTGATAAGATCGTGTTGTCAGAGGGAGATGAACTATTGGTAAGATTATTCTAATATAGATAAAAAAGAAGAAAAGTGGGGGGAGAAGATGGAATGAATATGAGGCTTTTCATAAATATAAGTCGATAAGATAAAGAGAAATTAACTGTTTGAAGGGAGAAATGATTTCTAAAAAAATTATTACCATCTTATGAAACTTTTCTAACATTAGAGAGGAAGAGAGGTAGCGTTACCACCGTGAACTGGCCTGGCCTTTGGTAACCTTTAGATATCATTTTGATATCATAATTCGGCCCTGCTCTGCCACCAACCAAGTGTTTGTGAGGCCACCGAACAAGCGCAAAGCTAGGCAAGGCTATTATCTGCTGAGTCACATTTGTTTACCAAGGCAAGCCAGAAACTGCCAGATATGCTTTAGGAGACCTCCGGAAACAAACACCTTAATTACAAATGTATGTTAAAACAAAGAGACCCCCTGCCCTGAGAGGGCACCCTGGTAAGCTAAGCGCTTAACTGCCGAGCTAGCCGCATCTACATACTGGCTATACTATTGTCGATTCAGACCATAACTCAATCATGTAAATTCTGACCTTTCAGAGACATTGTCTCCAGTCCAAAACTCATTGTTTTAGCCCAAGACCAGACTAGCCCGCTGTCATTCCTTCCCCTATAAAAATCCCCAGTTCTGAGAGCTCTTCGGATCTCTCGCTGGAACTTGCGTTCGGACTGCTCTCCTGCCTTGCTGCCTCTTTGTTCTGCGAGCTCCACACGGCCGCCGCACCAAGCCCTCCTGCCTTCCATTGGATCCTTCAGGACTGCGAGATCGGTGACGTATCACCCTCCCCCTAAAGCTCTATTTCCTATTCCTAGTTAGCAGTGTGTTTGTGTTTTTCTTAATAATTGTTTAATAAATCTTATTGCTAGTTTGAACTGTCTGACTGCTCACTGACCTGACGCTGTATACATTGGGTAAAAGATCCCCTCTAAGTTAACCTGCCTCTCGCTAGCCAAGAGAGTGCTCCAGCTAATTTCCCCATCTTGTTGTATTTGTTTGGGACCCCCAAGTCACAGGGTAACTGTAGGTTAAAGATAAGAAAGTAGTTTAGTTTATTAATATAGGGAAACTAGTATTTAGTAATAAATACTAATATGGAGTTAAATAAATATGACTAATACTGAATGTATTGTTGTTTGGAGGTCCATATATGTTTATGTTTTAGTATAGTATAGTTTGGTTTTGATTTTTGTATGTAATTTTTAAATGTTTGTTTTTATATTGTTGTCCTGTTTTTTCTGTGCTCTATGTAATTTTAGAATAAAAATTAAGACAAAAAAGATCAAACAAGAGACCTTTATCATTGCATTTGAAATATTAAAGAGAAATTCTGAACAAGAATAGGGATGAATAAGAAAATGTATATGAGATCAGGACAAAATAAAAATTTGATGGGAGCAGTACACTGAGGGATTACATAAGGGAGATAAAGTTATGGCAGATTCCTTCAAGGAAGAACCATCTGAATGTATATTCACAATTTTAGAAAGAAAAGTAGAAAAGGTTCTTAGAGAACTTGTGTTACCCCACTGGCATACCCTATCCCTGGGACTATAAATTTAATATCAAATATGCCTGCCATGCCAGAGAGGTTGCCCAAGTGGGTATGTAGGCTCGGAGGTTGAACAACCAAAAATAGGTCAGGCCAGGAAAATCCTCAGTCACGTAGCCCAAGGATACCTCAGGCTGAACACGTTCACACAGACAAAAGGTTGCCAGCCAACCTGTGTGGATTATTGGGTTTTCCCCAGGTTGAGCCACTCATATTTCGCAAAATTCTACAAGGCGAGGTACTTATACATGATCCAATCATGCAAACTATCAAGCTGCTATTGTGCGACATTTTTCCTTTATTTTGGCCATTGTTCTTCCTGGGAGAGGGCCTGCCCTTGAGGTACATTCCTCTCTATAAGTAGTCTCTGTTTTTGAAAGTCTGTTCGGAGAACTCCCCACCACAGTAGCAGACCAGCACTCTGTTAGTTGAGTGATCCCCTCAGCCATCTCTTTGCTGAGCTCCGTTCTTCTCGCTGCTCCCCTGACCGAAGACTCCAGGATAGGTGCAGTATCATTGCCTCTACATTCCCTTGCTATATCCCCTATCCACTTTTCACCTCTTTTCCTTCTCAATAGGCCTTGTGTGTATATGAGTGAGTAAGTGCGTTAGTGTGTGAGAATATATTCATTCAATAAAATACATTTATTGAATACCTTTGTCTGGCTTTTTGGCTTGGCCTGACCCTGTAAAGTTGGGTAAAAGATCCTGCTGGGTTACACTGCCCCTCGTTTTGCTAATGCCAGTGCTCCGTTAATTTCCCCAACCTTTATAACTTGGAGTAAATCAAGTTGTCCCCCATAGGACCCCCAGAAATCAGGGTAACACTTGGGAGAAATAAATCACCAGAAACAGATGGTACACCAATAGAACCATTTCATGCTAATTCTAACAAAATCTGCCAAAGGCCCTTTCTGCACCAGGCTATTAAAACGGTGTAGAGCAACCTCCGATGGAGGTCTTCTGCACTGTGGAGTGGACTGAGGCGGACTACTTTTTGTAGTCCCGCACCTCAGTCCGGTTTGGAGTGACCGGAACTGGTCGCGCAGCATGCTTTATAAAAACCTCTTTTAAGAGGTTTTTAAAAGCACGGAGCGCGCGACTCCGTGTCGCTCCGTCGCCGCACTCCGGTGCAGATTTGCAGGTAGTGTGTGCCTGCAGATCTGCCGGGGGCAGGCTTTAGGCTGGCGAGCTTCTCCAGTTGGTGGAGAGCCTCCACCAACCGGAAGCCGCCATTTTGGACGCCGGAACAGTGCAGAGCGACGAGCTCGCACTGCTCCTCTTCCCGACGGACTCACCCGGACACCAAAGAAATCCAGTGAGTCCCATTTTTGTGCAGTTCCTTTCCGACATGCAGAAAGGGCCAAAGAATATGAAAAATAAAACAATGGCCCACAGACTGGAAATACTGAATATACATTCCAAAAGTCAAGAAAGGTGACACCAGGGATTGTGGTAACCATCAAAATATAGCATTCATCTCCCATACAAGCAAATTAAAGTTAAAATTTTACAAGAAAGGTATTTACTGTATATGAAGTGAGAAATGCCAGACATCCAAGCTGGATTCAGAAAGACAGAGTCACTGGGGATCATACAGCAAACATATGTTGAATTATGAAATGTGCCAAAGATTTTCAAAAGAGAATCAACCTGTGCTTTCTGCATTACAGCAAACCTTTGACCGTGTTGATCATGAGAAACCATGGCTGGCATATGTCACTATGGCCAAGTGTAACAACTCAAGAAATGGGTACAGATTGTTCACAAGCTTTAATTGTGGAAGTACGCTCCTGGCCACCACCAAACCTGAGCTTCTAAGGCTCAGGATTGAATGCAGGAGCACATGCAAATTGACGACTTGTGTCTTCAGTGGGACAGTAAGTGCACCCAATGTTAGCTGAATCCTTATTTATTAATCTGTCTTTCAGCTGACCAGGAGCAGCTCTGGCTTAAGATTCAGGATTTGTTTGGTTTTTTTGCCCTTTTCCATCCACTACTTATGACAGGCACTAGTTTAGGACTGAAGCAGTTTCCTTTCATTGAGACAGAAAGGAGTTGGGTGTCATCTGCATACTGAAGGCACTGGACCACTAAACTCCAGATGACCTCTCCCAGTGGTTTGTGTATACATTAAATAGCATGAGGAACAGAAGTGAGCCCTGAGGAACACCACAGGCCAAGGTTCACTCCTCCACAGCACGACATTCAAGGTTCACTCCTCCAGGAAAGAATGAAGCCACTGTAAGACAGAGCTTCCAAATCCCATCCTAACAAGGAAGCCCAGGAGGCTGATGGTATCAACAGCCCATGAGAGGTCTGGCAGACTCAACAAGAAGACATCCCCATGTCCACTTCCCAGAGTAGACTGACCATTAAACTGACCACAGTTGTTTCTATCCCATAACCAGGCCTGAAACCAGATTGAAATGGGTATAGATAATCAGTCTCATCCAGAAACCCTTGGAGATGGGAAGCCAGCACAGTATTCAGTACCTTGCCCAGAAATAAAATGTTAGAAACTGGCAAAAATTACACAATATAGTAGGATCCAGGAGGGCTTATTTAGGGAACTTGTGGTGGTGGTGGTGTTCTTGTATTAGAGGAACAGGCAAAACCACCTCTGAGTATTTCTTTTCTATGAAACTCTATGAAATTCTTGGGGTCACTGTAAGTTGGCAGACAGCTTGAGGACACATACACACACGCAGGCACAGTTTACTCTTTCTCTTAAAAAATACCTCTCCAGTGTAAGGTCTGGAGATAATTTCCATTATTATCCCGTTAATTCCATTGATATTCCATTATTATCCTAAATATTTCCAATCTGACACATGTATTGCACTATGTGTGTGTGTGTATTACGTGCTTCATTAGAGAAAAGCAAATTTACTAATCCCAGCTTTTGAAAGCAATATACATGAAGGATTTCAAGTGCACAATTTCTCCAAAACTTGGTAGAGAAATCATGGTACATTAGACTTTATTAGCAGTTCAAATTATTATAGAAAGATGACTTGTAAAATATTCTTTGACTTTCTAGTCATTGTTATTTAGGTAATGCAACTATTTTACATACTGTATATAAAATGTTATATTTTAAACTGGTTTGGGTTTTGGGTTTTTTCGGTTTTTTGCAAGCTTCACAACACAGTTTCTAGCTAAAATGCATTCATTTGGGGTTATTTTCTCATTAACTATGAAAACACTTTTTTACACAGAAAGCTCTTTCATAGTGACCAGTGATCCAACTCTTTTGCCCCCATTTTTTTCTCTGTTTCCACTAGTGCAAATTGTCTTGTGACAAACCTGGGTTGCCCCTGAATCCCTCTGAGTCCTGCCAGAAGCAAAATGGGACAGAAGGAGGAGGAGGAAGTAGAGCTTTACAGATGGTTGCAATACCTCTGAGACTTGCAGAAAATTAATACATTTTTGGAAAGTAATCCCTGCCCCTCTTCTAAACCAGTGGAAATCAGAGACTAAGTGTGCCTGTTGTCTTTATGCTGCTTCTGAATATTGGCAGCAAAGAACTCTTGATCCTACCTTTTCTCTGCTCAGGGACCCAAGGTGGCTTACAAAAGTTAAAAAAGAAAAAGCTAAAAGCTTTCCATCATAAAAATGTTAAAAATATTGTTACCCTGATTTCTGGGGGTCCCGTGGGGGACACCTCAATGTGCGCACAATAATGGGGAATGGGAATTAGCTAGAGCACAAGCTAAAGCAATGCAAGAGGCAGGGCAACATAGCGAGATCTTGAACTCAATATTTACGGGGTCAGGCTGTGTCACAAACCAAGCAGAAGTAAATTAAAATTGTTTTCTTTATTTTGAAATACAGTCAATACATATGTATGTAATCACTCACACAGACCTAATGAAAGAAAAGTAGGAGTTTGATAGAGGAGTTTAAGAGGGATTTTTCAGGGGAAATACTACTCCTGATCCTGTAGCCCGGGTAGTCAGAAGAAAAGTCTGTTGGAGCGGAGATTCTCAGCACGTGGAAGCTGAGAGGAAGGCTCGGCAAGAGGAGCAGCAGTAAGGCAGGATGGAAGCCAGGAGCGATCCGAAGAAGTGCTCAAAATCAGGGGGTCTTATAGGGGAAAATGTGCCTGTAGGCTAGTCTGTTCCTGGGAAAAACAATGAGTTTCAGGCTGGAGACAAAGCCTCCGAAAGGTCAGTATTTAGCATGATTGAATTATGACGGAGTTGTCAATAGCGCAGACAGTATGCAAACGAGGAGTGCTTGACAGTTGGATATTCAGCTCGTCAAGCTGCCTGCTCGGGCAGGGGATCTTTTGTATGCTGCGTGCATACATAATCTGTTCTCAAAGTGTACTTGCCTGGAGGTCTCCTGAAGCTGCATTCCGGCAATTACTGGCCTACCTAGATTTATTTTGTGTTCAGCTATTTTCGGCCGTGCCTGTGTGCGTGCTTGTCCAGGGGCCTCGCAAGCACGTGGAGAGGAACAGTTTGGGATGGTCACTTTCTTGATATAAAATGATATCTAACATACCACAGGCCCAGACTGGAAACTACAGTACCAATATAACCAAGCTATCAATAAAATTAAAAGCAGTTAAATGCATAGCCATTACAAGAACAACAAATATAAACAACGCAGAACATGAAAAACCTTCTCCCTGAACAGTCAGTCCTCAATGACCTGCTGAAACAAAAAGATCTTCATCATCTGTCTAAGAAAACATACTCAGTCTGATCTCTCTAGGAAGAGAGTTCAAGACCCTGAGACTAGCAGTTATGAACTCCTCTCCCACATTTCCACCATTCATACCTGTAAGCGTAATGGAAAATTCTCCTTCCACTTTATGAAATAATTTTATTTTTGTGCTATAAAACATACACAATCACCAGGTCACACAATCACTTTCTCATATATTTTTGTCTCTCTCTCTCTGCCCATGAAATAAAAAATAGTCTTAAGCACACACAAGACAAACGTGTGTAATATATGAGTCAGTCAAAGCCATTCCAGTAGTTAGAAGACAAAACACCAGCAATTAGCTTTCTGCTAATGATTGCACAAATGAAACTGAATCACTTCATTGTACAGCTGTTTTCATAGTTTTCTGATTAATCAGCCTAGAACTCCCTCCTTGCGTTTATTTTTCTAACAGCTTTCAATTTCATCAAATAAGATCCTGTTTATACAAGTGTTTCTGAGCTGTATGTGCGTGCATTTTATGTTCCCTGCTCTGTGGGATATAACTATGAAATAGAAGGGTCTAGAAGTTTATGGCATAATTGCTGCTATTTTAACAGATGGGCAAAGGACAAATTGGGAGTGTTCAGCATCATTAGGGTGTACAAAGACCCACCTGAGAATTTTTGCAAAGTATTCTTTCTACAAACAGCTATGAAATTTATCTGAAGTCTGAGTGGTTACAACAAGCTCACCCCTGTTCATTATGACCTAGATTCCAAATTACTACATTATATGTCGAATGCAGTGACAAACTTGAACAATAGGGATGACAAAGCTTTCATTTAAAGCCAAAGTTATGTATTTGAATAAATACAAAAGTCAACCTGAAAAATTAGAAATTTTGTGCAAGTTCTGGTTGCCTAAAATATCATGCGCGATAAGTGACAAAAAGCAGCTTTTTCCCAATCTCATTTTAAAAACTGCTCCTTTACCAACCCCTCATTCCCAGAGCCCCAGATAGATTTATGGCTGAAAATAAAATATGTCTCTCAACAAGAAAAGGTCACTGAGTGGTTGGAGATAAAATTGGGGCCCACAGAAAAACCGTCTGTTTAGTTTACCAGTGTCACACAATTAGTCAGGCATGAGGATTGCAGTGGCATGTTTTTGTGACTGATCCATTGCTGTGTTATTGTGCAGTCAATGTTTGTGCAGATTATTTGAACTGCTAAAAATCACATTAAAGGTTCTATTTGCTTCTTAAATAGTGCAGTTTAAATTGACTACAATGTTAAGTCTGCGTTGCCAAGAGAAGAAAGTCTGGTTGACCTGGGAAAAGTGAGTGGGTACAACTTCCCAGATATGGTACATTGAGTTTGAATCTGATTTCTCCTGTTGTAAAAATTTTATGCAGGAGATTTCAGGAGATTGCATTACAGGTGGTGAACTCAGTCAACGAAGCCACAGCCCTGAGCCTGCAAGACCTGAGCCAGGTGGCTTGGAGGTTCACCATAAGCCAAAGTCAATTTGGCCACCATTAGCAACAAAAATTTATGTCACTTCTGTTTTTTCTAAAAGGAGAATTAAACTAAAAACAGCACAGAATGTTGCACTGTACCCTGATCCTCAAGAGGAATTCTTCAAAGCTCCAGCCAGATTGGTCAGGAGTGTTGTAGTTTTTTGCAGGCCCTGATGGGGAGGGAGGGGGAGGGAGGGAGGGAGATGGGGTTTTTTCCCAACACTCCTAATTTTCATATACAATGCTGCAGTCTGGGATTGTCTGTGAAACCCAAACGTAAGAAACATTTTGCTACACAGTTGACAATGCACTCTCCCTCCTTTCCTCCTTGTTGAAATATATCTGTACAATGTAGGATGGGGGAGGTGGTTTTTGGCATAGCCATGCATCTCCCTCCTCTCTTACTATAATTTCCTCTTATTCCCTTTTTCAGCTCTCTTCTCCCGAACATCCCCCTCAGCATTCTGTGCAACCTAGAAACACAAACTTCTGAGTCATTAATTGGTTTAATTATGTTCAGTTAACAGTTCAGACACACGTCTGTGTACGTGATGGAAACCACATCATATCTGAAGTGTTGTACATGTATTCTCATCCTTACTAATAGGAGGGCTCCTCTAGCTCCAATGTTTCATAAGAAAATAGAGGACCAGGACAAGGTGAGATCTTTGCTAGTCCCAGGAACTCCATCCTCCCCATCCTGATTCAAGATGAAAGACCAAGACAAACACTGGTGCATGGAGGATAAGCTGTAGTCACACATTTTGTGGCATTGCACAACTTCATTTCTGATGTCTGTTGAAGCCACCAACGTTAGTTCACAATACCACTGGGAGCTTCCTCTCTTTATGATGGGGAAGCCTACATAAGATAGCCTTCACTGTGGTCTTAAACTATCGGGACTTTTTATTTCAAAATGATTGAACAAACGTTTAGGTTCTACCAGCACTCCAATAAGCACAGGATAATGAAGGTCTGATCTGGAGTAAAAAGGGTGTCTTGGTAAATCACAAACTAAATAAAAGCCCATAAGTCAATGCAGCAGTTAAGAAAGTTGATATGGTCTTAGACACAGTAGAAGCATAGTGTTCAGGGCATGGAAAGTAAGTTTTGCTCTATTTTATATTAATTAAGAAGCCTTTGGTGTACTGTGGCTGGTTCCAGGTATCCCATTTAAAAAATGACATTCGTAAATTAAGGCATTTCCAGAAAGAACTGATCTAGATTGAAAGGTGTTTAGTAACCAATGCCTATGAGGGACTGTTGAAAGAGCAACGTACGTAGTGAGCACAAAAAAGAGAAAATTTGGAGACATGGTAGCATTCTTCAAACATCTGAAAGGCTGCCAGACAGAAGGTGAAGCAGCCTTGCTCCCTTTTATTCCAAACAACAGGACTAGAATCAGTTGATAGAAACTGCAGAGGAACAGATGTCATCTAAAATTCTTTTTAAATTTATTTTTTATTAAAATAAACCTTGTAACATTTCAAACAAAAATCATACAAACACAATCATTCTCGACCTTTCATCATTATTACGTACATTTGTTACTACTCCTTACATATCCCATCCTGAGGGATAGTAAATTGGCATGAAACATCATTTTCATATAAAAATTGGACACTTATGACTGGGAAACATGTGGTAAGCAGAACAGTGCCTATACACCTGGGCTAGGTGAGATGGCCTCAGCATGACCAAGTCATAAGGTCAAGAAGAGTTAGGCAGGAAAGCCTGAAATGAATAGACTTCCAGTAATCCTGCCAAAGACCCAATATTTGAATACAATAGTCAACTAAACCGCCCAGGTATGACAGACAAGCACTCCTGCTGTGCACATTTCCTATCGAAACCTTTCCCATTCACCTTACTCAATCAAGACATTAAGAGATTGTCAGGATTCCCATCAATGTTTTGTCACACAAAGTAAGGCAATCAGTCCGTTCCAAATCCCTTTTGTTTACTCTGCCAGGCAGCAATTAACACTCAGCTCTTCAGGGTAGAATAAAGGGTATAAAAACCCAGCTCTGACCCCAGATACACACTGGCACTTTAGGTGTGATGCTTCACCCCAGACTTCTGTTCCTTCATGCTGCCCTCAAACCCTTGTGTTTGAGCCACTCATTTTCAATCCTCTGCTCCAGGACCAGTAAATATCAACCACTATGCCTGAAATCTCTCTCTATCCAACCTTTCTTGCTTCTCCCTTCACTAGCCTTGTACAGGTTGTGAGAATGCTTGTTTTCTTGTGTGTGTGTGTGTATGCTGATTTGCAATAAAAACACCCTATTTAAACATTTAAGTGGACTCCTACAGTTAGTACTGGTATACACAAGTGATAAGATCCTGCCATTAGCCCCCTCTCATAGGCCTCCTTTGAGCTATAATTCTCCTAATTTCTAAGGAGATACTGGCACTGCTGGTAGACCTAAAGGACCTCCCATCTTTTGGGATAACACATTTGACTTCCTCCTGATAGAGTTTAGATCGACACTATCTATAAATTCTGCATCTTTTTCATCTGATATAAAAGATTATTCTATTTATTTCTTCTTCTTATAGTATCTATATACACAATTATCTAACAAAATCAAGCTTCAAAACTTGCTATCATTGTATCTCCCAAGTGTTCTTAAGGTGTGAGAGGATCCCATTCATTTATAAATCTTTCAAGTTTTTCTCCTCTTATAAAATTGTGACACCCTTTTTGCATGCAGTTTTTTACACGAGAGGGCCCCTTGAGCGTCGTGTAAAAGGGAGGAGCGGTCTGTATGATGCACTCCCATTTACACGATGCCCAAGAGCCTAACGTGGACCGCACATGCATTTTTTTATTTTCGGCTTAAGCCAAAAATGCTGCGCGGTCGCGCAAGGCTCCAGGGGCCGTCGTGCACTTTCCTGCCCTGCGGTGCATCAGACAAGCGGGCTGGTCGCGCTTCCTCCCCCAGCACAGCCTACAGCTCCCAGGCTGCACTGCGGAAGGAAGGGGTGGGGCACTTGCGCAACGGTCACACAACCAGGAAGCCAGCTGCAGAAGAACGGAGGAGCGATGCGAGTGCCTTGCGCAAGAGGCTGCTTGTGCGAATGGCACCCCCACCTCCACAAGCAGGTAACGTGCGGAAAACTTTCTCTTTTGCCATATCAACCATATCTATTAATGTCAAAGACCAATTTTTTTCTGTCGGAAGAATGCTTTCTTTTCTGTTTTGGACTAGTAAATTCTAAGAGAAATTCCCAACAGTGGGAGCTGTTCTGTACTGAATAGGATAAACTGAATTAGGAGGCCGTGAGCTTTCCTTTGTTGAAAGGCTGCACCCAGAGATGCTCTAGTGATGGACACAGTCTTCCCAGCAGTCTTTTCAGAAGCACTACTTACAAATGACATGTAAAGACAACAAAATTCCCATCCACCCCTTGTGGATTTATGAGCAGTTCACCCAAGGCAATTGATTAGTCCTTTCGAACTTCCTTCTCTGAGAGCTGCTCTGACCTCAGAAGAATATTACTGTATCTGAAAGAAACTCCCTTCACGTGGGTAGCAAGTAAGGAGATAAGTCCAGCTTTAACTATGACAGGGAAGATCAAATTACCCCAAGAGTTGCTTTGTTGAACCATTTCTAAGATTCCAAGGTTTGTTTAGTTAATGGTTTGCTTGTTTGTTCATTTTATCTTAAAAGCAACTGACTGCTTCAGAATTCGTCTCCCTACAGTTTGTATCCCTTCTTACTCTGCTGTGCTGTTACCCTGTGTGCTGAGGGTCCCGGGAGGGGCGCCCAAATAACCAAACAACAACAATAAATGGTGGGGAAATTAGCTGGAGCACTCACTTAAGCTAGCGAGAGGCCGGGTAACTTTGCGGGGATCTTTTACCCTATGTATACAGTGTCAGGTCAGAAGATCAGCCAGACAAATTTAAAGGTAACAAAAATGGCTTGTTTTACTAACAGACAAACAACAAATGAAACACACCTGCACACAACTAACTAAGAAATGGGGAATGAGAGTTTTTGGGGAAAATGGGTGATACGACACCTTTCTCGTAGTCCTGAAGAGGTCCAATTGAAGAGAAGAAACTCGGCATTGAGGCCGAGGGGAGCTCGCAGAACGAAGTAACGGCAAGGCGGGATGGCACTCCGAGGCGGTCCGAGGAACTCTCGGAACTGGGGGTTTTTATTAGGAAAAGAATGACCGTGGGCTAGCCTAGTCTTGGGAGAAAACAATGAGGTTTGGGCTTGCGATAATGTCTCTGAAAGGTCAGAATTTACATGATTGAGTTAAGGTCCGAATTGACAATAGTATAGCCGGTATGCAGATGCAGCTAGCTTGGCAGTTGAGCTCTCGGCTCGCCAGGGTGCCTGCTCGGGGCAAGGATCTCTTTGTGTTAGTGTGCATCTTTAATTAAGGTGTTTGTTTCGAGAGGTCTCCTAAGCAGATCTGGCAATTTCTGGCTTGCCTTGGTGTAAACAAGTATGAATCAGCATATAATAGCCATGCCTAGCTCGGTGCTTGTTCGGTGGCCTCACGAACACATGGCTGAGGGTGGCAGAACAGGACCAAATTGTGATATCAAAAATGATATCTAAAGTTTACCAAAGGCCAGGCCAGTTCACAGTGATAACAATCCCCCCCCCGAAAATGGGCAATTTGACACAAATTGATCATTTTCCAATTAAACATTTCAAAATGAATTTAGAGCCAAAAAGAGGTCTACCAATTCCGGGGTCGTATCACACCTTGGGAAAAGTGCATTTTTGCAATATTTCTATCTACTAAAAGCAATCCCTAACTAACAACATCCTAACCCTGACTACATACACACAAGCAAACATAAATGTACAGTGGCAATGAACAGAATGCAATGATTACTGAACAGTGAGCAATTAGTAAATAATTGAGGAATGTGGGCAAATCCATAATCCAATAAAGAGTAATGCGGGCACATCAATAGTAATTAAAATGTATGCGAGCAAATTAAATGAACAATTCGTAGTCCAATGGCACTGTGGGCAATGCGAATGCAGAAATGAGAGTTCGTGGTCCTGGGGAGGTGAGGAGCAGACAAGGGTTTCTGCATCCCCCCAGGAAACAGGAAAGTGCGGGGTCCAGAAAGTGCGGGCATAGTGGCAGCTCCAATGGGGCTAGAATCATGGCAAAGAGTCTGGATAAAGCAGGAGTGGCAAATTGTCCAAGTTCGTGGTTGAGCTAGCCAGGGCATGCTAGCTGTTTGCAGGATGGGGCTTGCAAGGCAACAAGCGGAATGGTTCATATGGAAACCGGGTTCTACAGTTTGGAATGCGAGCGGCACAGTTCATGAAGTTCATTGGGGGAGCGGCTGGCTGGGGTCCCCAACTGCAGAAACAGGAACGGGGTGTCCTCTTGGGCTTGGCCCCTCGACTGGAACGGGAGTCTCAGCATCCACCACCACCCCCACGGTGCCCAAGGGTGATGGACGAGTCTGGGGATGGTCTCGGCCTACAGGAACGAGTGATCTATAGCTTGTGGAGGAAAGACTGACACAAATTACTAGCAATACAGATAATCAATGTAAATTCCTGACCCGAAGCCTGCTGGGAACTGGGTTCGAATTTGAGTTTTCTGACTCGCTGTGACCTAAAGAGTTGCAAGCTGGTGGGGATATAAATACTGACTGAGTTTGAGGCTATGTCAGCCGGAGGTGGATCCTTGGTCATGGTAGCGAGACTGCTGGTTCGGGCCCCGTATTTATCCAGACGGACTTTAGCGGACCATGCTTCCTTCCCAGAATGCGAGGGCCACCACAGGGTTCCATTCACACTCTGGTCCACCACATGGACCGCATGCTCACCCCTTCCTCACTCTCTCAGACCCAAGCCGAAGCTCCAGGCCTGATGATGTCTCTCCTGAGGGCCTGGGGTGACCAAGACCGTTGGACTCATGCTGGGCCCGAGCAAGCAATCTCCCTACCACCCAGCTATAAGCTGAACTCCGAGGGTAAGCCTGAAGATTGGCTGCCCTTGGATAGGCTTTTTGAAGCCAACCAGACTATCCAAACAAACACTACACTAACATTACACTAACTTCAACCTATTTACAAATATTACCAGTTACGCCTTGGAGTCTGTTGGTAAAACTTTCTGGCTTGAAGCTGGAAGATCTGTTTCTTGGCCCACAGAGCCAGTATGATTAGACATATCAAAAGCACAATTTGGAATATTATCAAAATTATCAATGAGTGCATGGCATATCGGGTGATTGTCTGACCAGAAGATGACCAATTAAAGATGTCCCACCATGAATGTCTCGTAGTGGCTTCCAATTCCACGGAGGTTTTTACAATCTTCCGGACGGAGTGGTCCACGTGTATAACAATCTGTCAGAGGGTGTGTGAGACCTCCTTTACCTGGTTTGCTAGGTCTGTGAAATTCCTGAGCCATGAAGACGCAGGGATTTCGTCGTTAAGATGGAATCCAGCTAGTTCGGATTCTTTAGGTGCGTACTCGATTTCTAAAATATGATCTCGCTTTTCCTGGCGAATATAAAAGTCCTGGCCAAAACAGTCCTGTACGTGTTGGCCGCAAAAACACGGATTACCGGCAGATCGGTTAATCCAAAAGGGGGCGTCACTAGGTATTAAAGTCACACTCTCACAAGGAGTACACAAACAGAAACATTCTCTAGTAAGTTGAGCCATTACTGTATGATTTATGGGAACTAAAACATAATCAGAAATGTTGCCATGACCGAAACTATCAATGTTATGGAAGCACTGCACCCAATACTGGTGGAACAAACATCTGGATAGATCAAATGAGTGTGTACCGTTGGACCAATGGTACATTGTTAGGGGCAACAATGTGGCATTGGTGGCTACGAGTGGGAGTCCTAAATGGAATAATGGATGTACAACTACTGGATCTAGAATCCTCTCGTGGGCAACGTCTACCGTGAGAGTTAGGCTCTGCCAGGTAGCGTGCCGTACTTTTGCCAAAGCAGCAGGGTGTTCCAGCAATTCTGGGTATCGCTCTCTTAGTAGGCTCAGGAGCTCAGGGTGCAGTAAACCCATGAGACTGGCCTGGATCACCTGAGCGGCAAAGGTGATCACGTTGCTTTGCAGTTGCGTACACTGTATCGCAACTGACAAATCGTGCATCTTGTTCTGTAACATGCGGCCGAGGTCGACTACTATGTCGTGCTTGGCGCCAACCCATTGCAGTAACAGTTAGCTGATCAAGTCCATGCCTTTTGCCAAATTTGTGAGACGTGCAGCAGATGATATGCCTAAATCTTTGGTCTTGGTGCCAACTACACCTAAATTATTTGCTAAAACCTCTTCATTAATGGTATTGAGAATGGTGCCGCCAGCTCCAATACCTCCTAATACTGTTCCCAAAATGTCTCACGTAGGGTGAGAGTGTGGGTGGGAGAAGGACAACCAACATTTCTCCCAATGTTCCCACTGTTTCCATGCCAATTGCAAATAGGGCGCGCAGGTCGGGAGCACTTTAGAAATCTTGACAACAGTGAAGTTAAGCACCATCGTTGTGAGCATGGGTTGGATACTAGAATAGGCTACCATTTCTATGTCTTTGCGGACCACGGAACTACCCACATACATAGCCGGGTGCTTACCTGAAGGAGTCCTGCATCGAAGAGGAGAGTCAGGACACCATTTCTTCCTGCACGTGAATGCGCAACCTGTCGGGGTCTGGGTGATGTTCTGGCACTTAAACATGAAGGTTTCCCATACCCATTTGGGGTTGCACTGGTCCATATCAAAAGTGACTGTGACCAGTGCTTCCTTTTGAAGATTGCTCTGAATTACCGTTATTGTTGTAGGGGCGGCATCGGTTAACACATCCACATATATGGTCATGTTGTGGTTGGCAATGGCCATAGTTAGGCCTGTGCCAAGCCAGTTGTTGGAATACACTCTCGGGTGTGTGAATAACTGAAATCGGTATCGCTTTTGATACCGGGGTATAGGTCAGATTTACGCAACATAGCTTCTTTCTCAGGGTAGGGGTTTCAGTGGCAAACTACACACACATTGTACTGCCAATCTGTGTGAATGTAACTGAACTCTGGGGGTACTCCTATTTCAAAGGTCTGCCCGGACAAAGAAAACAGCACAGCAATCCATAGTAACGGGTCCTTTCCATCTCCCTGTAGGGAACACAGAGATGGAGTCTCCATTATCACTGAACTACAAGGGGACTATTTACAAGGGGAGAGGGGGAGAGAGAAGGCCTGAACTGCCATCTCTTCAAGGGTGCTGCCAATCCATGAAGGGAGGCAAGGTACAGTCTATATCAGGGCAGGCTATCGAAAGAGCTTTCCCGTCTGGGGGTTTCCCCTTCCAATCTTTGGCATGGGTCTCCAAGACTGCCTGCAGGAGCGCCGCCGCCGCTGGCTCCTGGGTTGGGACACCTTTGTACAATCCAGCGTGGAGGTCTGGATTAGGCCCACGGACCTCCAGTACAACAGCCTTGACAGGTAGGACGGTGACCAAGAGTGAGCCACAGACTAAACCAGCCCATTTCATGATCTCCAGAGTCACAATCAGAATACTGCAGGGGCCTTTAAAGGGAAAGCGGCAGCAAAACATCCAAACAGAGGGGCTGGCAGTAACCACAATCGCCTCCTCGTGCGTGCCTGGTGCCTGTCCAGGAGCTAACAAGACCAACCTGGAGACCGTGCTGGCGGCGCCGCAATGCGCAGCCGAAACTACCTGGGGTCCCAAAACTAACAACCTTGGGAGCATGCTCCTGTTGTCGGCAATGGACTCAGGGTTTCACGGGAGGACAATGCCCAAGAGGCCATCGTTTTCACCACGTTTCCCCCAAGCCAAGAACCTGCAAGAAAACATCTCCAAGGGTCGCGGAATGTCTTTCCAAGTCAGTGCCAGGTGACCCGGCCCACCGTATCAAGAAGGCTGGACACGCTCGGGCATAGGTTCACAGGGACAACCCGTTTGAGGTGCAACACACTCGGTGCCGCACCGGGGTTCACTAACGGGATGGCAGGAGGTTTTCCCCCTCAGTCTGGGTGCCTGCCTTCACCTGAAGTCTCTTCCGCCTGTGTGGCCATGGCTTGGCCCCAACATGGCATCGAAACTTATGGGACCGAGGGCATCCGTAGTCCAAATCCAGAGCTGAGTGACCGCCAGCCGGAGGTGGGCCATTCGTCACGGCCTGGACTGGCTGTTGGTCCTTCGCAAACAGATGCTGCTCTAGAGCTTCCAGAAGCTCGGAAGTGGGCTTCCCATCCAATGGGGTCCTGTCTACCCCAGCTGTATGCAGCATTCCCCAAATCCTAGCTCTGTCCAAGGAAGACGCCTGGGTCGGGGGCTCATACCCACCAGAGGTTTCCCTGGGAAGGCAAGACTCAGAGGGTTGCTTGGGGGCAGTGGGCTGACTACAGGAGTCCTTTCCCTGCCACTGCCTGTCCTGTCTGGGAGCAGGGCACGAGTTCCAATTCCCTCGCAGAACGGAATTCGGTGCGGACTTCCTATGCTGGGAATGGGGTCTGTGGTTGGAGTATGTCACCTCCAATATGGGTTCCCAATTCCCAGGTGCCTTCCTGTGGGCCTTTGGGGGAGGATGAGGGAGCCAGCCTCTCGCAGCAGGTCAGTGACCCTGTGGAGGTTGTTCCCAAACTCTTCCCAAGATGTCATGGCCAGGTCCACCAAGCCCAGGGTTAATCTTGTCTTGCGGTTCAAGCCTCCGTATAACAGTCTTGAACTCAACGTGATCAAAATTGTACCCGCAAGCCGCCAGGGGGACCTTTTCGGCCAGAATAGTGAGCAGCTACTTCCACGCCACATAAGCCTCAGGATTCTCATGAGGACCCTGCTGCTCCATGATGTAGAGCACACTCACACTCTGTCTGGGCCAAAGGATCCTCACCACCTCTCGCATCCAGTCATGGGCCTCGAGCCTAACCAGGCCTTGAGCCGCCACGGCCGACTCAAGGGTAGGGAGCTCCGAAGAGGACATGCAAAGCCGGGCCAACTTGGTCAGGTCCTGGCCATTGGTTGTTGGGTGAGAGTGCGTCACTGCGTTTAGCCACATGATGCCGGTAGACCGATTCAAAGGACCTAACCGTCCGCGATTGCCTTCGCATCAGTTGCATGCCAGGGGACCCTAGTCTTGGTGACCTGTGTCTCCTGTGTTTCTGCACTACCTTCCGTTGTGGGGACGGTCCTGCGTGTCATGGACCACGTCTCTACTGAGTGGACTGGTACCTTAGGGGCATCCCAGTCCGGATTGTGAGGAGAGGAAGCCCGAGCATCCTCCGGCAACGTGAGCTCAGACAAGTCTGGGGCAACACTTGGGAGCAGCTCTGGGCACACTGCCGAAATTAGGGCCTTACGTGTCTGGAGCTGACTTTCCAGTGCAGCAATCCGCTTATGGCAGGCTGCATGACTAACAGCCTCTTGCTCTTCCTTCACTTGCCCAACCATGAATTGAGCCGCAGACCTTGCATAATCAAGCGCCGCCTCTAAGGCGTGGATTTCTCCTCCCAAGTCTGGGCAACTAGGGTCAACTCGCTAAGCTTCTGTGATGAGGCCTGCGCAACGGATGCAAAAGTTACCTTGTCCGCCCGCAAGGTCTCGATCTCGGCATGAAGCCGGGCATTTTCCTTCTCTGCTTCTGCTAGCCTCCCCCAGGTCTCAACTACGGCACTACTAGCATCTCTGGTTGCAAGCCAAAGTCCCCAAGCTGCCAACGCATCCTTCGAAGGCCCGAATGGGTTCTTTGATTTGCGCGCTAGGGTGTACGCCAGTGGTTCTCAACCTGTGGGTCCCCAGATGTTTTTGGACTTCAGCTCCCAGAAGCCCTGAGCATTGACCATAGTGGCTGGGGCTTCTGGGACTTGAAGTCCAAAAACATCTGGGGACCCACAGGTTGAGAACCACTGGTGTATGCTTCTCGGAGAGAGGTAAAGGGGTCGGCCGTCTGGAAGACAGAGTCCTTCCAGGGGCACTTTCCTTTACCCAAAACCCATCTCTCCAGCTTCCCTTGAACCTCTTCCTCACACATGAGGTCCTTAACAACAACGGGGCTCTCCCTAACCATTTCCTACACAACAGAACACAACAACAATTCACCAACACAAATACGGGACCAGGAACTGGAGGGACGGGCAGGATCACCTAGACCCCTGGGGGAGCTAAGGAAAATGAATTCTCTGGAACTTCTCTAGGGAAGAGGGAAAGGAACCAGTCTCCAGCCTACCTGAACAAAGTCACTTTTGTACACTCAGGACTGGTTCTTCACCTCGGCAGCACTAAAGACAAAAGGATGAGGCCAACGGTTCAGGGACAGGGAGGTGACACGAAGCCCAGGGGACCCTCAGGAGCGTTTCCTGAAGGGGGGTAACGAACCCAATGGAACTTACTACACCACCTGGCCAAACAGCAGGAAAGAGGGGCAAGGAACCCAAAACTGAACTGTTCCTAACTGGTTTTCTGGGTGAGGGGATGCCTATTCTACCTCGGGCAAAACCGCTAAACCCTAAGCTAGGCCGGGACTCACCACCCACACCTAACAAGCCGGCAAATCAGGATGCACCCGAAAACTGAGAAGCCGGGAATCACCACCCACACCTTCTTCAATACCAACAAGCCAAACCAAGGGAAAACTCAAAAAGGCAATGGAAGGAGTGGGGGCTGTTCTCCTTTCCAAAAAGTGCTTTCGTGTGCCTTACTGCTAAGGTGTTGAATGTGTGTGGACTGTTCCTAACGTGCTAGCACCCTAACACTTCGGATCCCAGCCCACGATAGACCCAAGATGGGGAGGTGGTTCCCAGAACAAGACAAAGAAAGGGAAGCAGATTTCCACCTGATAGAAATACTTCACACACACACAGAATTCACGCACACACTAGTCTGCCTACCCGCGCTCTAAAACAGCTCAACTGACCATTTCCTAGGTCAGTACTGCCTGATTTGAGGAGGTTCCGGATTCCTTCTCAAACTAGGGGTACCGGGGTTGCCCACGTTGCTCCACCACTCTGTTACCTTGTGTGCTGGGGGTCCCGGGAGGGGCGCCCAAATAACCAAACAACAACAACAAATGGTGGGGAAATTAGCTGGAACACTCACTTAAGCTAGCGAGAGGCCGGGTAACTTTGCGGGGATCTTTTACCCTATGTATACAGCGTCAGGTCAGAAGATCAGCCAGACAAGTTTAAAGGTAACAAAAATGGCTTGTTTTATTAACAGGCAAACAACAAATAAGACATACCTGCACACAACTAACTAAGAAATGGGAAATGAGAGTTTTGGGGGGAAATGGGTGATACGACACCTTTCTCGTAGTCCTGAAGAGGTCCAATTGAAGAGAAGAAACTCGGTGTTGTGGCCGAGGGGAGCTCGCAGAACGAAGCAACGGCAAGGCGGGATGGCACTCTGAGGCGGTCCGAGGAACTCTCGGAACTGGGGGTTTTTATTAGGAAAAGAATGACCATGGGCTAGCCTAGTCTTGTGAGAAAACAATGAGGTTTGGGCTTGAGGCAATGTCTCCGAAAGGTCAGAATTTACATGATTGAATTAAGGTCCGAATTGACAATAGTATAGCCGGTATGCAGATGCAGCTAGCTTGGCAGTTGAGCTCTCGGCTCGCCAGGGTGTCTGCTCGGGGCAGGGGTCTCTTTGTGTTAGCATGCATCTTTAATTAAGGTGTTTGTTTCGGGAGGTCTCCTAAGCAGATCTGGCAGTTTCTGGCTTACCTTGGTGTAAACAAGTATGAATCAGCATATAATAGCCATGCCTAGCTCGGTGCTTGTTCGGTGGCCTCACAAACACGTGGCTGAGGGTGGCAGAACAGGACCGAATTGCGATATCAAAAATGATATCTAAAGTTTACCAAAGGCCAGGCCAGTTCACGGTGATAACAGTGCTTCTGCGACATCACAAACCTTCACTTCTATGACATTTCCAAGGCCCTTCCCATCATATGGATCCCTCGTCTTAAGTTTTGTTGCTCAAATCTCAGAGAATGGGATGCCACTGATTTCAAAACCCTAAAGTATATCTTATTTTATATTAATGTTTTTAGAATGTTCATATATCATAGTGGGTGTTTTACTGAAGGGCAGCCTGCAATCTTTATAAACAGTGACAATCATTATAAATATATTCATTGCATAGATGACATCCTACAAGTTGGAACCAGTAAAATCCATAGTGAAATCCAGATGAAAGGAGATTTGCTAGCATCCACAGAAAATATTTAGCTAGAAAAATTTATTGTCATGGAGGACAAACTGAACATGAACCTATAATCTGAAGGTTTAGCATTTTGAGTTTGAGAAATTGGCACATTCTATTCTTGATCACACTTAGAATACTATGTTAAGTTTTTGGTGGTACAGTTCAAGAGGATGTTGAATATTTATATAGTTATAGATACCAGAATGATAAAGATACTGGAAGGGGAGATCTGTGAGATAGAGCAAGCCTATAGATCAGTGGTTCTCAACCTGTGGGTCCCCAGATGTTCATGGACTTCAGCTCCCAGAAGCCCTGAGCATTGACCATAGTGGCTGGGGCTTCTGGGAGCTGAAGTCCATGAACATCTGGGGACCCACAGGTTGAGAACCACTGCTATAGATAGTACATGGTTGGTAAGAAGGTACACAATAGCTATGAAGTATTTAAAAATTGTAACAGAGGTCTTCAGAACTTCAAGAACATGTATTTTGGACCAAGCCCCATTGAATTCAATGGGAATCATACATAAAAATTGTAAATAGGTATAGGTTTGTGCTCACAAAAGATGTGTGGATGCTCTTACATTACATGTAACATTATATCTTGAAGATGTGAATAGACAAGTACAATAGATCCCCCATAACTGTGAGACTGGTATACACAATTTCAGTTATCTACAATAAGGTGCAGATCAAAAATATGTACAGTGAATATAACAGAAATTAAATAGAAATCAAAGTAATGAAAATAAAGTGAAATATAGTCCAGTGCACATAGTATTAGAGCCAGCATGGAGTAGTGCTTTGAATGTTGGACTATGATGTTACCAGCCCACACACATCCCAGATTTGATATGGTTTAATTGGCAAAATACATTAATTGGCATTGATATAAAACGGACCCTGAAGTGACTGTAAGGCCACGCTGGGCAGAGGAAAATTAATGACTGAGCATGTGTGCTGCAAAGTAGGTCAGAGATTCCCACTAGCCATAGCCAAGGTCATTGTCAAGCTAATCACCAGGTAACTCCAGAGATAACAGGCTTAAACTGAAGCTGTAACATCTCTGTTACCACACTAGCAATAGGAAGTTCCCACCAAACCACTAATTGTTTCAGCCCTTCTTCCTAGCACCTGGATGTTTCCCTGTATTGTTCCTTTACCTGTCCACCATTACAGAAATATTACAACAGCCATTAACTGTTTGTCACCTAACACTAAGACCATTAATTCCATCCAACCCCCATTGTCCATGCTTCAACTTCCATTGTTTGCTCAGCCAGAGAGCCATTCACATCCTTGCCCTCCAGGCAGATTTCGGTATAAAAACTTCTGTTTTGAGCAGCCAGGTGCAGTATCTCACTTGATGAACACCACTCTGTCACTCTGATTTCCAAATGAGTACTGTCCTTACATGCAAGCCTAAGCCACATCACTGCTTTCTTCACTGCTCTCCAGCCCTGTAATTATCACCCACTCCCTAACACTCCACTATCAACAACTTTCCTTCCTTTTAATTAGTCTTGTGTGAGTGAGTGAGTGAGTGAGTGAGTAAGTGAGTGACTGTTTCGATCTTGTGTGTGTGATTGAATTTCCTTCAGTAAAATACATCTTAGTTTACTCTTGAATCTCTGGCTGGTTCTTCTCTATAGAAGACCCTGTAAACATTGGTGTCAAAGATCTAGTTAGATTACTTACACACACACACACACACACACACACAGACTTATATTTAAAGGCTAAAACTGAAGGCTTACATTTCAAGGTTGCATTTGAAACAGATTGCAATGCAGTAGCTGCTGGTGGGTAATGGTATTGTGCGACAGGACTGAATCCAAACCAGGAATAATGCATCACTCTGGGGGTATGCCACCTTGGTGTGATAAGGCTCCTAGTAGGCCTCTCAGTTGTGATTGATCACTATAGTAGGTCCTTCTGCAAAATCCTTGCCCTTATCCAGTACAGTCCCAGTAAGTTCATTCTGTTTGAACCCTTGTGTTGTTTGTAATGGTGCTGAAGCAGATAATTGGTGATGTGGGCATTTATAAGCCTAAGAGGACCTGTAAAGTTCTTCATTTAAATGAGAAGGTAAAAGTCCTTGACTTAAGAAAGAAAACAAAATGTGCACTGAGGTTGGTAAGATCTATGGGAAGAAGGAATTTTCAATCTGTGAAATTCTGAAGAGGAAAAAAGAAATCTATGCTAGTTTTGCACCTCAGACTGCAAAGTTACCTCTATGGTACATGATAGCTGCTTAATTAAAATGGAGAAGGCACTAAATTTGTGGCCAGAAAATATGAACAGAAAACAAATTTCCATTAACATCAGTGTCTTACACCACAAAGCATTGAGGCTATATGAAGATAGTTGTGTATTCCCTCAAGCGAGTGCCACCAAGCCCTTTACTGTAAACAGGGGATGGTTGCACAGATATAAGAACAGGTTTGGACTTAAAAATGTAAAGAGTGGAAAGGCTACCTCTCTCAATGAAGCAGCTACTGCCATATTTCTAGGACAGATTAAAAAGTTGGTTGAGGAGAAAGGCTACTTTCCAAAGCAGATCAATTGTGATGAAATTGGACTGTTGTGAAAAAAAAATAATGCCCACTAAAACCTACATTCATAAAACTGCAAAGGCAACTCCAAGGCATAAAGCATGAAGGACAGATTAACTCTACTTCTATGTGGCAATTCTGCAAGGTACATAATAAAGCCATCTATAGGGCACAAATTGAAGAACCCACATATTCACAAAAACAAAAGCAAACTTTATCTGCCTGTGTTTGAGCAGCATAACAAGAAAACATGGATGACACCTACTTTGTTTACAGAACAGTTACACCAATGCTTCACCCAGAAATTAAAAAATATTTGCAGCAGAAAGGTTTGTTATTTAAAGTCCTGTTAATAGTAGACAATGCACCTGGCCATCCTGGATCTGTTTGCTACAAAAATGAAGATGTCAATGTTGTCTTCTATCCTCTCAATACAACTTCATTGATTCAGCCCCTCAACCAGGGCATCATTCACTCTGTCAAGGCCACGTATACTCACCTGGTATTTGACCACATTCTTTTTTATTATTATCATTTTTATCAAACAAAGACAAAAAAGAAATAAATAACACTACATATCAATATATCTTCTATATATAAGTCAATGTTTGTCTGCAAGTTTGTTTGTCTGCATCAGCATATGATTGGCTGTGTGAGGCAAGAAGACTGTGATTGGCTGTGTGAGGCGAGAGATTGGCTGGCTGTAAAGATTGCGTGGAATCCTGGGGTTGGCAGTTGAGGGAGGGGCTTTCAGAATTCTCAGCCAGAGAGCTCTTGGGCCTCAGGCCAGTTGCTATGGAGATGAGGCCTACCATCAATAAGGATGCCAAAAAACTTTTGGGAGGCATATGTGAGAAACATTAAAGTGACATAGACAATAGCCCATTCTCACACTATACTGTCATAGTGCTATTATTCCACTTTCAACATCCCATGGAATCCTGGGATTTGTAGTTTAAGGAGGGGCATTTAAGAATTCTCAGCCAGACAGTTCTTTGGCCTCAGTAAACTACAAACCCCAAAATTTCACAGGATGTTCAAAGTGGAATAATAGCACTATAGCAGTGTAGTGCAGAAACAGCCATAGTTACAAGGTCTTCTCACCTCACACAGTAGATTGTATGGGTTCCATAAGTGAGGAATCTTAAAAGTTGTAATTCAAAACAAAATTGTTTCCAGAAAAACATAAAGCCATTGCACAAATTCAACACAAAGAAAAAAAAAGCCTGTACATCAACATCACCAGACAACACAGATTGGACTGGGGACTATGGGGAAAAGTTACAGGTGCTGAAACAGGCCGGTTGCTGTGGAGACAATGCCTAGCAGCAGGGAGGAGGGCAGTGTATTCCCACAGGAACCCAACCTCTGTATGTTAACAGCTATGAATACAGATTGATTTGGGGAATATGGGGGGAAATTTACAGGTACAGAAATAGGCCAGTTGCTATGGATACAAGGTTTAGCAGCAAGGTTTAGCAGTACTCCCTCTTAGGAACCCAAACTGTGTTTGTAAATAACTCTGAATATAGATTGCATTGGGAAATATGGAGCAAAGTTACAGGAAATGGAGAAGACAGTTTGGTGAGTTCTTAAGAGGAAAATAAAACCCCCAGGCAACGCCAGGTAAATATGCTAGTCAATATATAAAACTAAAACTACACAACAATACAACACAAATTTTAAAAACTACAACTAACAAAAAGAACTACAGATAACTAAAAATTGGTTCCCACTCTTGTTGCAAACAGCCCGTATTAATCAAGTAGTTACACCTAATTATCTGTAATTTTAAACTAGAAATTAATACTTGCTGCTAATCATTTTTTCAATCCTAAATATATGCCTACAAAGCTAGTATATCACTTATAAGCAATTGGAATCACTCATAAAATCATTCTGTTCTATGTTAGTTTAAACTAACTGTCAGTAATTAATAATCAAATAATAATAATAATAATAATAATAACAACAACAACTCTAAAAAAGTTAATGGGTCCAAAATTCTTTACATAACAGTGTAAAACATATGTATATATGCCAGTCTTAACATATTCTATATTCTGTATAGATTATTCCTAACTTACTGTTATACTATACACTATGTTAGTTTAAACTCATAACAGTAATAAAAAACAATATTCACTCAAAGCAGTGATAAAACTCCATGTAAGAAAACATCTAAATTCAACAAAGAAAGAAAATTATTAATTCCAATTACACTTATTTTATAGTACTAAGAAGGTTAAGATCAGAGTATAAAAGGCCAATCCAAAAGACCATCAGACTACCCTCATTCCCTTCCCAGTAACCAGTATTAATAAATCAATTTTTTCCCAGTGTACTTATACTCTTGTCCTCAATCTTAGGGCCTTTCCACCCTACACTGTTATAGTGCTAATATCTCACTTTCAACATCTTGTGGAATTCTGGGGTTTGTAGTTTACTGCTGTCAAAGAGCTCTCTGGCTGAGAATTCTAAATGCCCCTCCCTAAACTGTAAATCCCCGGATTCCATAGGAGGTTGAAAGTGGAATAATAGCACTATAACAGTGTAGTATAGAAATGGCCTGAAACAGTCAAGGGCTTCTTGTCTTCCTTCAGCAACAATGTTAATAGAATCAAAATGTATACATACAAGAGGTCCAGATGCAGTAATGTAATGTCCTTATGGGGTGGGGTGTGGAAAACCCTCACCCCTCCAGCTCCACTGAAGCATGCAATTCTCCTTAGCTTCAGGACTGCTGTGGCCACTCCGCTCCTAAGCAGATATCTAGCTGGTCCTGATCCCAGCTGAAACAGAGTCTGACTCTCCATGTGTCAGAGAGTCTACTAGCTTGATAGAGGAAGCTCCCCTGTCAGGCATGAAACTTGAGACTTTGCAATCTAGTGGAGCTTGCTAGATTGTGTCCTCCATTAACATGACCAGAAGCTGAAACTTCAGTATTTGACTGCATTCTCTCAGCAGTTGAGACAGACTCTAATGTGGACATAATGTAGTACTGGAAATCCTCCACTATTGCTGACACAATAACCTTCATCAAAGCTGCAATGGATGAATTAGAACTTGAAACTGTAAATGCCTACTGGAAAAATGTATGAAGTGGGGTCATGGATGATTTCCAGGCTAACCCAAGAGAAGTTAGGAGAATCACCCATGCAGTAGGGTGACTTGGTGGAAAAGATGGAAAAGGATTTGCTGGAACACTGGATAAGGAAGTCAAGGAACTTATCGATGGCTATCAAGAAGTTTTATCCAGTGAGGAATTGGATGAACTCGTTAAGGCATTTACAGAAAAAGAGGAAGAAATGAAAGTAGAACCAGCCATGTGGACCATAGAGAAATGTGGCAAAGAGTTTCAAATTGCAAACATTAAAAGACAAAATTATGGAATATGATCCTTAGATGTAACACAGCTTTCAAGTCAGCCATATGAGTTTTAAACTATTACAACCTCTGCAGTGACACTCTGATGAGTTAAATGCAGATGCCTGACTGCTTGGGATGGCATCAGTGAGCACGTGGCTCTCTCCATGACATCTTGGTGACAGCCAGCCAGTAGCACCTTCCCAGAAGGCTACACAGCCCACATAGCTTTGGGATGGCTTTGTTTCAGGCAGCCAATGGGATGGCTTTGTTTCAGGCAGTAGGTTTAAGTTTAAACTTAGGTTTAAACTCATTGGCTGCCCTTTCCTGGGGCAGCTGCTAGTTTTCCCTCTGATCCAGGAAGAGAGTACTTAGTCAGGTTCTCATCAGGCATGCACTCACTTCTCTCAGAATGTCAGCTGAGGAGGACCTTGGAGGAAGAACATGGAGTGACAGAGAAGCAGTGGAGAGTAGCAGAGAGCATCCAAAAGCAATAGTAAGTTTCTTGCAGACAAATTACGTCTGCTTTTATTTTCTCTAAGTGATGGAATACCCTTCTTCTTTTAATTACAGCATTCAATCCCCTAACGTTCCATGATATTATTTTAATTTTCATTACACCAGTACAAATTTCGAAAATAAGTAAGAACATAAAAGATACGTGTTGGAAATGTTCAAAGAAAGGGATGTTTTATCATTTATGGTGGTTATGTGATAAAGCTAAGGAATTTTGGAGAAAGATACATGAATGTATTGTTAATGCACTACAAATTAAATTTCCTAGAAGTCCAGAAATATATTTATTGAATATGTTGGATTATAGATACTTTAAAAAGAATTCACTGAGAAAAATGATGATTTATATGGTAACAGCCGCAAGACTAGTTTTTGCAAAATTATGGAAGTCGAAGGAAATACCTACGGTAGAGGATTGGCTATGGAAATTGTATGATTTATGGGAATTGGACGAACTCACATCATTAATAAATGATAGACCGAAAGAGTTGATTACCGAAGAATGGAATTTAGTAAAACCCCTTTGGGAAACACAATGGGGAAGGAATAATTAAGAAATTTGTAGAATTGGAGATTCAGAAGTGGAAATTAGAAAATAAACTTTGAAATTACATGAAAGGTAGTGGTATTATTCAATGAATACTGTAGTAAATGTTGGCCAACGACAAGTATTGTATAATTATCCTCAAAGTATGTAGAGGAATAAGGGAAGGAGGGTAAGTAGGTATAAAAAATACAGTAAGTGTTAGTATTAATAAAAGATAGTATTAAATTGTGTAACGATTTAATTAGATTACATTTATATTTGAAATTCTTTTCTTTTTTAAATATATGTAAGATTTATTGTGATGATGGAATTCATGTAACGACAAGACATAATGAATGTTTTATTTATATATTTGTGTTTTTTTTTTGTTTGTTGGTTTGTTTTTTGTTTTTCATAGTAAAATAAAGATAATAATAATAAAAAAAGCAACAGTAAGCATTAGGGAAGTTCAGGAAATCACTGGGGCTGTGTTGGAACAGGAGGACAGGCAGCAGGCAGCTTCGGGGCTGCAGACAGTAGTGACACCAGAAGAGCTAAAATCACATACACACAAAAGAAGCCCTTTTCAGGATTATATATGCTGATGCTGAATATCATGCTATACATGCTATACTTGGCACTACTTCGGAGACACTTGCTTTGTCTTCCCTCTCCCCTGGGATTCTGCAGCATAGCCCCATGTCTCATGGAGCACATTGTTACCTTGTAGACTGGGGGTCCCAGGAGGGGCACCCAAACAACCAACCAAAATAAGCAAGATGGAGAAAATTAGCTGGAGCACTCTCTTGGCTAACAAGAGGCAGGGCAATGCAGCAGGATCTTTTATCCTATACATACCGGTTCAGGTCAGTGAGGAGCCAAGCAGTTTCAAAATGCTAACAGTTTTTATTAGGCAAAGAAAATAATGAAACTCAAACACACCTAACTAGAGAGAGGAGAAAGTTTTGAGAAATAAGCAATACGTCACCTGTCCGAAGTCCTGGAGACACCAATTGGAGATAAGAAAGGAAACCCAGCGAGTAGACCGAGGGGGATCTGTGGAGCCGAGCGGTAGCGAGGCGAGGACGAAGATCCAAACGGAGCTTCGAGTGATTTCAGCGTAGTGATTTCAAGTGATTTCAGCTCAGTCCAGTGAGGGTTCTGAAGAGCTCCCAAAGTGAGACAATTTTTATAGGGACAGAATGACCACAGGCTAGTCTGGTTTTTGCATGAGAACAATGAGTTTTGGGATGGAGACAAAGGCTCCGAAAGGTCAGGATTTACATGATTGAGTTATGAACCGAATTGACAATGGTATAGCTGGTATGCAGATGTGGCTAGCTCGGCCGTTTAGTGCCGGCTTGCCAAGGTGCTTTCACAGGCAAAAAACTCCTTTGTTTAGCAATGAAGGTGTCTGTTTCAGGCGGCAACCCCCCTAAAGCGGAACTGGCTATATCTGGTGAAAAATACTAGTCTCCCATGCCTAGCTTCGCGCTTGTTCCGGTGGGACCTAACAAACACGCGGCTCATGGCAGGAAAAGACCGAATTGTGATATCAAATGATATCCTTTAGTTCACCAAAGACCAGACCAGAGTGCTGTGGTAACAATCCCCCTCCCTCGCGAAAATGGGCAATTTGGTACAAATTGTTCATTTTCCAATCAAACATTTCAAAAGGAATTTAGAGCCGAATAGAGGTCTATGGATCTCGGAGGCGTATCACACCAAAGGATTTTGCAACATTCCTATCTAAATAAAACATTCCCTAACTA